>QNTS01005209.1:58113-71849 GCA_003317085.1 Hucho hucho | reverse complement strand
GTGTGTGTGTGTCAGAGGAGAAGGCAGAGATTGCTGATGCACAGGGAAAGAAAGGTGAAGGGAGGGGGGCAAGGAGAAGAGGAGGGGTCGATCAGTGGGACCACCTGCTCCCGTACTGAGGAGCACAGAGAGGCGAGAGAGAAAGGGAGGATGCCAGCTTCAAAGCCTCTCAGATTAGCTCTCTCTCTATCCCTCTCTCTCCCTCTCTCTCTACTGTCTTCCCATATCTCTCTCCCTCTCACTCTCTATCTCTTTATTTCTTTATTTATATCTCTCTGTGAATGTGTGTGACAAGGATACTCCATGCATGTGTAAATACAAATGTGTGTATGTGGGAGAGGTTGAGTGTTTGTTTATGTATGTGTTTGTGTATGCAGATGTAGGATCTTAATTTGAGCCGGTTTGCTACAGCAGGAAAATAATCCTGCAGCAACAGGAAATGTAAATTATTATGTGGATTAAAATTCTGAAATTTCAAGGCGAACTGACAAACTTTAGAAGCCTTTTTAAATCTCAAATACACTACAAGTGTGCACTTCCTACTGTGATCAAATTAAGAGTGATCAAATGAAGATCCTACATCTGTATGTGTTTATGAGTGTGTGTCATTGTGAGAAAGGGAGAGACAGGAGGGCAAAGAGTGTATTAGAAAGGGAGATGGGCAAGTGTATGTGTGTCTCTCTGTATGAGAGGGAGAGAGGAAGAGAGAGAAAGAGAGGAAGCGAGAGAGAGACAGAGAGAGAGAGAAAGACTCTTTTGATGGAGAGGGACTGTGCCAGAGACTGTGTGTGTACGGAGAGATAGAGTGTGTGCGTGTGTGTGTCACTGATTGTGCCATGAATGAAAATAAGGAGGTGAGTAGGAGGGAGGGGGACTGTCTCTCTCCTCCCATCCAGCCATCTTGCTATACCTCCCTCCCTCCATCCTTCCTTCCCTCCCTATGAATGCTGGATTAGGCTGGAGGCTGGCGGCTGGCTGCTGCTCAGGTGCCTGTGAATAATGAGGATTATAAAGATATGAAGACTTCCTTCCTATATACTTCATATCTCTCTCTGTTTCTCTCTCTGTTTCTCTCCCTATCTCTCTCTCTCTCTCTCTCTCTCTCTCTCTCTCTCTCTCTCTCACACTCATCCTGTCTTTATTCCCCCTGCCATTGAAGAGCAGCACAGACCTGCTGGAGCATATCTCGGTCATTCTGCCGCGGTACTGTTGTTGTGCAACCGAGATATTTTCATTCAGTGCGGAAACGTTGTCTGTCTCCCCCTCCTCCTCTTCCACTGAATATATCTTGAGCTGGGTAATTATAGCGGCAGCCCGCTACTCACGGGAAGATGCACACACACACTCACACTCACACACACACAAAGCGTTCAGGGGCGATTGATTTTGAGTTTAATTTCTCTCTAGCACTCTTGACGCGAAAGGACGCGCCTCTGTCTGACCTTGACAACAGACAGTGATTTTGTCTCCGTCTGCGACCGTCGCATGAGTCACAAAAACACTAGAGTAGCCTGGTCCATGTGTCACAAGAAATATTCACAATTTTTACCTACTTCACTTTAATAATTTGTTTATATCTTACCCCCTTTTTCTCTCAAATTTCATTATTGTCTCATCGCTGCAACTCCCCAACGTGCTCGGGAGGCGAAGGTCGAGTCATGCGTCCTCCAAAACATGACCAGCCAAACCACGCTTCTTCACACTCGCCCACTTAACCCGGTGTCGGAGGAAACCCCATTCACCTGATGACCGAGGTCAGCCTGCAGGCCCCTGGCCTGCCACAAGGAGTCACTAGAGCATGATTTGCCAAGGAAAGCCCCCCCCCCCCGGCCAAACCCTCCCCTAACCCGAATGACGCTGAGCCAAATGTGCACCGCCTTATGGGACTCCCGATCACAGCCGTTTGTGATCCAGCCCAGTAACCCGGGTCTGTAGTGACACTTCTAGCACTGCCTTAGACCGCTGCACCACTCGGGAGCCCCAATATTTAGTCTATTTTCTTTTCACAATTTCTGTTCGTTTTCTTGAATGTGTTGTTGTATACGTACTACACTACAATTCACCTTGGGGCTGGCATGTTGGCCCTTTACATTTTTTGTCATTTGAGTCATTTAGCAGACGCTCTTATCCAGAGCCACTTACAGTAGTGACTACATACATTTTCATACTTTTGATTCATACTGGTCCCCCGTGGGAATCAAACCCACTACCCTGGCGTTGCAAGCACCATGCTCTACCAACTGAGTTACACGAGACATGAAATGCAACAACAAAAACATCACATTTTAGCAGAAAAATGTGTTGTACGTTCAATTCGATAGGCCTATGGATCATTACTGTGACATATTTTGACTACTAAATGTTACACGTGGAAGATATCTCTTTTTAAAAGGTGTACATTTGGTCCGAGAAGCAGGAGGCTATCTGACGAAGCCTGTTGGTTCTTCTTGGCCGATGCCCACCCTACCATCACGCCTGCCCTGTGGCCGGGGGGTCACAGCGTGGTGCCAGCGCGGGCATCAGAGAGTGGAGAGTGCGGTGTTGATGCCAACCATGCTCGGCTTAACACATGCTCGAGAAGGGAAAAGAGGAAAGGAGTTTTGAATAACTGGCCAAGACTACGTGCACTAATTAGCCAAACAAATGTAGTCTAAATTGTCTCCATTGATCCCAATTCATTATAATATTTTTCAAATAAAACATAATTCAGTTTTCTTACATGTCAAACATGTTATTAATCATGTGGACAGTAAGTTATCCATACTTTGCATCACTGGGGTCAGATAGGCCGCTGTGAGAATATCCTTAGCCAATATTCCCACTATATCCCCCAAAAATTCCCTGATTATTTCCTGAATATTCCCACAAGATGTGCATATGTGATATTAGAGATATGCAATATGAGCTGACCAGGACCCATCCGTCATCACATTCAAATATAGTGGGGATATTAAATCCCGCCTATAATTTTCTGTTGAAAGGAAAGCAGATTAAATGGGAAGACTGTATCGTCAATCACTGCATTTCCATGGGTTGGTCCCAAATAGCACTCTATTCCCTATACAGTGCACTACTTTTGGACCGTGGGACCTAGTCTGCATTTCCATGGTGTTATTGTTGCTGTCAGTCTGCTTATAAGCCCCTCTCACCACCCAGCCCACCAATACACTCCCCACCACAGTACTAAATGTCAGGGGTGGGAACAAGGCTGTATATTATCATAACTCAGCGGATATTATGTATGTGTGTGTGTGAGAGAGTGTCACATCTGCTCCTGCTACGCCCTCTGGTGGTCGTCCGGTGTCTCCTTGACCTGCAGTACTCCCCCAGTATTCTCTCTCTCCCTCTCCCTCTGGTTAATTATGTGATTGGAGACAGGTGTGCTGGATTCAGAGCAGATCCCCACCAGCTGCAACTTATCCATAAATCAAGACCTCTACAAATACCCATTCCTGCCACTCCCACTCTGCAGTTTGTAATCTCTGCTCAGTCAGTTATAGTTCTAGCCTTTTGTCTATTCTTAAGATCCTGTTACTCTGCTTTGCTTGTTTCCCTGCCTTACATCATTTTTGTCCTCTCCTTGCAGTACCGCTCTGGCTCTTGTTTCCTGTTCCACATCTCACCACCAACCACCTTGCTCTGGATTTCACTCCCCACCATTACCTTGGATTCCTCTCAGGACCTGTTTCTCTGTTCGACTCAGCCAACTCCAACCTCACTCTACACTCCTGTTTTTTTCAACTCATCTGAGCCACCCCGATTCTGCACTCCATATTTCTCTGTATTCAATAATCATTTTGGTGCATTCATCCCGGTTTCCTCTTCTGAGTCCGCTCTTGGGTTCCCCCCCTTCGCTCCACGTAACAGAGAGAGAGTGTGTGTGTGAGAGGGAGAGAGAAATGTTGTGTGTGTGAGAGAGTGAATAGTGTGTGTTCATACATGCATGCCTGCGTGTGTGTAGCAACAGAGAACTAGAGATGGTGTTTTCAAAGGCATCTACTAAAGTGGTAGATGGAAACCCGGTCCATCCCAACTGATGTCAGCGCTGTAGCCAAAGTCACGTTTCACTCACATCCCCATTGATCAAAACAGATCTATCCTGTTGGATAGGATAATGTGTAACCCTAACCGTAAATCTATCCATAGCTCCTAACCCTAAATCTAACCCTAGCTCCTAACCCTAAATCTAACCCCACCTCCTAACCCTAAATCTAACCCCACCTCCTAACCCTAAATCTAACCCTAGCTCCTAACCCTGAATCTAACCCTAGCTCCTAACCCTGAATCTAACCCTAGCTCCTAGCCCTAACATTTAATGTAATTCTAACCCTGACACTAAACCCTCTAGAAATAGCATTTGACCTCGTGGGGACTAACAAAATGTCCCCAGCTGGTCATTTTTTTGTTTGTTTACTATTCTTGTGGGGATTCTGGTCCACACACACACACACACATACACAATGCAATTTTTTTTATTTATTTTATTTCACCTTTATTTAACCAGGTAGGCAAGTTGAGAACAAGTTCTCATTTACAACTGCGACCTGGCCAAGATAAAGCAAAGCAGTTCGACACATACACTAACAGAGTTACAAATGGTAACATACATACACACACGCACACATACACGTGCACACACATACACACACGCACATTCAGACACACGCACACACACATACAGACACATACACACACGCATACACATGCACACAGAGACACACACACACACACCTAAAGTAAACAGATGTTTCACTAATCAAGTGTAATTTTATTATTTACATCTCGTTGGCTAATTGATCAGCCTAGCCCAATGAAGGATAGGTTAAATAAGGGACTATCCAACTCAGAGAAGGGAGAGGGGAAGCAGGCAGGGGTCGGCGTCTCCGGTGAGAGCAACACCACCATGCACACGCTCTATGATCAGTGGATAGAGAGAGGCGTGTGTGGCTGGATATGGAGGGCAAGAAGGGGGTTTCTCTGTTACCATAGAGACGACAGGACATTGGGCTAGGTCCTAGGATACTGTTACTAGGCAGGAGAGAGGCACACTCGAGGCATCTGTGTACACAGAGCTGAATGGGTTGAATGGTAGGCCACGTCAGAGAGAAGCAATAAAAAAAACATCTCACATGTAAATATGTTTTTGAAAATTATGTTTATATTTAAGGTGGGTCCATTGTCCATGGTATATTTGTTATCTAAAGTAAAACATGGACAAAATGACCATATTTCAACAACTGTGATAAAAAAATGGTAGTCTGATTTGCTTTTGTGTGCTTAGCCATTTGGATGCAAAGGTCTTAGCAGTCTTGCTTAGCTGATGACTGACAAGCTAATAGTAAACATAGGCATCTGGCTGAGTCTAGTCTATAACAGAGTCTATTCTATAACAAAGTCTAGTCTATAACAGTTGTCCTACAGTAGACAGGCCACAGTAGACTCCCTAGGGGTCAGGTTTAACAAGTACAACAGCATGATGGCCCACAACGTTGTCCCCCTTCAATGTTATTACAGTCTCAGTTGTTGGTGTGCTTTATTTAATCTCCTCAACACTGATTTAGCTGCTGTTTACGGTGTCCATAGTAGAACAGTCTCAGTGTCAACAGGACTTATGTCAGTCTTATCAGCAGTTTCACTCAGGAAGAGTTGTGCTGAGACTTGGACTGTCCTAATATGGAGACCGTATCTTTAGTATTTAGATTTGAGTGATGGACAAAACTTGGAAAAACTCTTGTCTCAAATGTCTTCTCCAACACTAAAGCCATTATCATTGAATACTGTTTTATGAAACTTTAAAGGTATCGATCAGCACATGTCCACACAACAAAACTGGCATCTAGTTGTATCCTGTAGAGGAAGTCAGGGTATCTTCATACAGGAGCCGTTATACTGGTGCTCTGGACTTGCCTTTCCATCGCTGCAACACTGGCTCCATCTCCTGGCCAGCTCACATGTCTCCACTCATCATTATCTTCTGAAGTGGGATCAGCCTCCTGCTGACAAGTCTGATCAAGATGTGTTTCCCAAATGGTTGGTTACTCACAAAAGTGGCGTCGGTTCATTGAGTAGCCTTGACCACACACACACAAACGGACACACACACGCACGCACGCACACACACACACACATCATCACATAACAACATGAAATAAAGCCTACATTCGTTTGCATGTGTTGTGGTAAATGTTAAACTGACTCATGACTGCAGGATCTTATGTGTCGCCACACGCAGTCTCCTCACGCTCCCTAGCAGTCTCCTCATCCTCCCTAGCAGTCTCCTCATCCCCCCTAGCAGTCTCCTCATCCTCCATAGCAGTCTCATCATCCTCCCTAGCAGTCTCCCCACGCTCCCTATCAGTCTCCTAACGCTCCCAAGCAGTCTCCTCACGCTCCCTAGCAGTCTCCTCATCCTCCCTAGCAGTCTCCTCATCCTCCCTAGCAGTCTCCTCCCTAGCAGTCTCCCCACGCTCCCTAGCAGTCTCCTCATCCTCCCTAGCAGTCTCCTTATCCTCCCTAGCACTCTCCTCACGCTCCCTAGCAATCTCCTCATCCTCCCTAGCAGTCTCTTCATCCTCCCTATCAGTCTCCTCATCCTCCCCAGCAGTATCCTCATCCTCCATAGCAGTCTCATCATCCTCCCTAGCAGTATCCTCATCCTCCCTAGCAGTCCTCTCACGCTCCCAAGCAGTTTCCTCATCCTCCCTTGCAGTCTCCTCGCGCTCCCTAGAAGTCTCCTCACGCTCCGTAGCAGTCTCCTTACGCTCCCTTTCAAACAAAGTCTCAATGGGCAGCTTTGCAGTAAGTGCACACCAGAGGAGGCTGGTGGTATGACCTATATGAGGACGGGCTCATTGTAAAGACTGGAAAGGGAGTAAATGGAACAGTATCAAACACATCAAACATATTGAAACCACGTTTGACTCAGTTCCGTTCATTCCAGCCATTGCAATGAGCCCGTCCTCCTATAGCTCCTCCCATCAGCCTACTCTGCTACACAGATGTTAAACAGAACCAAATGCCATCCTCACTACGGGGTCCTCCTCTACTGTCTATTCATAGAAGACATAATCAATTCAGATGCTTTCACATTAGACGTCTCCACCACAGACATAGAATTACTGGAATGTACTTTTCCATTCAAGTCATTAAATTACTGTTGTAATTGTTGTGGTTTGGCTATGCTCTTTGGTGGACTTTCTTCACATGCTTGATGTCTTATGCTTACCATGGAAAACACCATTAGGGGTGGATGATGTGAGTTCCCCCCTCCATACAATGTAAAACACTTTGAACCTCTGAAAAAGCACTGCATAAATCCTATCCGTAATTGTTTTAATTGAACCCTGGTAGATACCCTTGTACAGTACCATTGCTCCATCCTTTAGAAGGCTAAGACAACAAAGTCAGAGAAAGGTGAGTTAAACCTCCTTTATAAGACTGTCATGCTGAGACTGACTGTCCTAATATGGACACCGTACAAGTCTTTTAACTAAGACTGCTGTTTCTGGGCACCAGGCTATAGAGCAGATCTGCTTGGTATTAGCTGGCTGATCCTCACGTTAAGGATCTGTTGTCTGTTTACTGAACACCACAGCCGTCACTATGGTCTAACACTGTGTTGCCTAGCAACGCAGATGGGCTGTCCACCTCTTCCTGCATCCTGGTCTGGCAACCCAGGGAACCTGGAGAGTGACAGTTTATACAGGATACCAATGTCACTCAATAAACACAGATAATAAAGGATACCAAGACTAGGCCTCACAATCAAACACAGATAGATGCAGGATACTCAGGACTAGACCTCTCAATAGAATACTGTTTGTTCAGATGAGATACCAGGACCAAGGCATGTCAATAGCCACAAGACACTCATGACATCAGACATGACATTAGACATGACATCAGACAGGACATCAGACATGACATTAGACATGACATCAGACATGACATTAGACATGACATCAGACATGACATCAGACATGACATTAGACATGACATCAGACAGGACATCAGACATGACATCAGATGTGACATCAGACATGACATCAGACATGACATTAGACATGACATCAGACATGACATTAGACATGACATTAGACATGACATCAGACAGGACATCAGACATGACATCAGATGTGACATCAGACATGACATCAGAGTAGACATTCACATCATACGTGATATCTTGTTCATGATAGGACATGACGACAAAATCTAATCTTTAGGTTTCAGGACGTAGAGGGCTTGTCAGCGTAGTACCTATTTTGGGTGATTCTAGCCGGGTGAGGGTTGGTGATGAATGGTCTGCGATGGGGACAGGGAGAAGTTATAGGGCATTGACTATGCATATATGCTTTCAAGCCAGTAAAATCAACCAGAAAGACTATAGCTGTTCTCCTTCTAGTGGCCAAATGCATTATCATCCTAAACCCTCTGTTGAACCATGAGTTTTGGGGTTATGCAACAGCTGCTGTTGCTGAAAGTACAAGTTCATCAGCCAGTGATCCAAACAGCTGTAGGTGAGGAGCTCCAAGTTCCCGGAAGAACACCATGATGCTGATAATACCTTTAAGGAGAGAAGCTTAGAGATTAGCGCTCAACGAAAAGATTACACTGCAGTCTTCAGATTACTGTGTGACTGTGTGTAAAAGAGTGTGTGTGTGTGTGTGTGTCTGTGTGTGTGTAAGAGAGAGAGAGAGTGTGTTTTAGTGTGTCTAAGTCTATGTTGGTGTGTGAATGCTTGTGTGTGTGTATGAGAGTGTGTGAATGCTTGTGTGTGTGTGTATGAGAGAGTGTGTGTAAGTCTGTGTCTAAGTCTGTGTGTGTGTGTGTGTGTGTGTGTGTGTCCTATGTGTGATTCTGCAGGAGGCTACTGAGGTGTCAGTTTAAAGGAGGAAGCCAGGTTGAGTCTCGGAGAGTGCAGCTGATGACGTCAGGGGTCAGAGTGCAGCTGTAGACGTCAGGGGTCAGAGTGCAGCTGTAGACATCAGGGATCAGGATACTTCACATATAAGACTCATACTGTACCTCCAGAGGGTCTGTGTGGATGGCTGGTTGCCTTTCTAGGGCTTTGAAAAAAATGCATATTCACAACCTCTCTCTTTATTCAGGCCAAGCATTGTTCCTCTAGCCAGATGTTAAAATATCTCTTTAATTCTTGTTTCGTATTCTGACCCCCTTCCAAGGACAGATACACACACACACGCACACACACACATGCTCAAACACATACACATGTGCAAACAATCATGCACTCAGACTGACGGACACACTTTTTTTGTAATTGTTTTTTATTGCACACTTTTATCATTTAGCAAACAGATCTTCACAGTAACAACGCAATAGGAGAAAACAGAACAGAAGCGTATCGCTGCAGCACTGCAGCCTCTTAGGTCTTCCAACATATTTATAGATATTTACAGTGACAATATGAAAATCGCAAGTACAATGCCAGGGCTGGGTTAACCCTTTAACTGCTGCTGTATGAAGGGAGGAGAAGGCTGAGTTGGTAGAGCAACTCCAGGGTTGTGGGTTTGATTCCTACGGAGGACCAGTACAAAAAAGTATGCAAAAATGTATGCACTCACTACTGTAAGTCGCTCTGGATAAGAGCTTCTGCTAAGTGACTCAAACGTAAATGTAAAATGTTAACTCTTTCAACTTAGTCTGAGGATCCAGGTCACACAGGCTGTAGTGTGAACTCTATGTAGATGTAGTCCGGGTCGTATGGCCACCCGAAACATTCAAGTATATCCAACATTACACAGGCACCAGGTCTGCCATACGTAGCCAGATTCTAGGGGCTATATGTGGAATATAGAACACCTGTATTGAGCTCAACACTTCCAGAAATCAAAGACAGCTTTTCAGATCATAAAATGGACATAACATTAAATAGTACCAAAACATAATTAGTACCAAAACATAAAGAGGAATGTTTCAAAAAAAGAAAAACCTTAGAACATACCCCTTATTTCCACATCCATTTTAAATGTCATGACATGTCAATAAATCCTATTTTCATTTGGAAAAGCATTGAACAATACAACAGGAACATTGGGAGTTATTGTGTAGCCTGGATTGTAACAGAAAACTGCATTTTATGTTTGTTTGGTGTTGGAATGGTAACTTCTGTTGGTATAAACGGTGAATGGCATGACATCGGGGTAGTGCATCTGACTTGTATACTGGTATACACTGTAATCACAGCTATTCTCATGTCCTTGAAAAACATGTCCTAGTAAACCACGCAGCATGTTTTCATTCCAGCCGTTCCAGTAAAGCATTGATTTTTGAAGTTCCTTAGTCAAAAATGCTGAATAAATGGGGCAGCAATTATCTTAAGTGCCAACCATGACGAGTGACACATTTTGATGGAAGGCTTTGATGGAAAGATTGAACAATATCTAATATTAATGGACGAGGGCAAGGACACTCAACACTAGTCAACTTCTGGGCTGCTGAGAGGTGCTTCTATAAGAGCCCTTGTTTAAGAGAGCTGCTTCCATCCAGGCTTTGAACACTGAATTTAAGTTGAACTGAAAGCTTTATTGAAAAGGAAACCGGTAGCACTTTCTTTAATGGTATACTGCTTAGACTGGTATTTAGGTGGAACTTATTAGGAAACTATGTGGCATCGCTGAGTTCTAGCTGGGGCTTTCACTATACTTTATGCTTAAAATTCACCACAATTAGGAACTACCTGGATCAAAATGATGTATATATAAATGCTTGTTTGAATCCCAAAGTACCAAATGAGTACTTTATGTAGTAATTAATGGGGTATTACTGTGCAATTACCATTTTACCATGTAATTTCTTAGTAAATAGCAGGTCATTTCTGTACTGTAAACAGCCTCTTGTATAATGTCTCATAGTAATGGAGGCATATAGCATAGTCATAGATAGTGACGGGTTGAAAATGGAGGCAACTGATAAATAACGGTCACACTGACATTTATCATAAATAATATACTATATTCTTTTCATACTCTCCCTCTAAAATTAAAGCTTTATAAACCTTCTATTCCTCCAGTTACTGTGCACGAATAAAGCTCAAACCACATTTTAACTTGTTAAAGTAAAATCGAATTTGGTTGTGTAACACAAATATACTGTTGCTAGCTTAGCGTTAACCCGAGCAAACAATGATAGCCTTCGCATTCAAACAACCCAAAAAACATCAAATAAGAAAACCAACAAAGTAAAATCAAAATGGTCCCTATTTATCATGTCCAAGAGAAGTAAGAAAACATCGGTACTTAGCAAAGACCAGGCCTCTTCTCTCCTCAGCTCACTGCTATATCTGTGGACCAACAGTACCTATATATAAACACACATACATGGGAGGTTCCATTGAGGCATTGACGGCAAGTCTCGGAATTCATTGAATTCAAAATGGCGGCTCCCGCACAGTCACAGGATCCAGTCAGTCTCTCCGTGAGACCAGACACCCATGGTTGGTTCACCACCAACGGTAGTTTCTTTGGAGGTCCAGGATAGGGAGAAGCGGGAGAACCAGGGGTACCACCCCTCCACCCCCCATCTCCCTCTCTTCCTAGCCAGGCCTCACTACCTGTGCCCTGGGTTCCTGTGGGTGGCTGTGTCCCTGCCCCCTCTGGCTTCTCTGGCCCAGTGGTGGTCATCCACCTCCACCACGTTACTGTAGCCCTCCTTCTCCACGCAGACAGCCAGGACCTGGAGCACCAGGCGCAGCCTCCGGTCCATGGCCTCCAGGTGGGGCTGGATGAGGACGGGGTGGAGGCGGTCACGCAGCAGGGACTCCTCCATCAGACGGCTCAGCTGGTACTCCTCCTTGGCGAGCAGCNTGCAAAGAAGAAAGGAGCAGAAAAGAGAGGAGGAGAGAGGTGAGCCAAGCAACACCCCTCACTGGCTGATAATACAACACCTTGGTCTGTGTTTCTCACAGTCTGTCTCACAGTCACCAACAGCAGTACATCTCTCAGGATCAGTGAAGAAGCCATCAGACTGAAAGCTCCAGAGTCCTGAACATTCTATTCTCATTGAACATTCCACTCACATTCCCTTCCCATTGAGTGTGACAGTCAGGGAATGAGAGTTTTGCCACATGCCTTTGTAGCTTGATTCTGAAATGCACAGGGTACCTCAGACCTTAAAAATACCTTTAAAACATTTGTTATGCCTTTGCTTTGAGCTGTTGCTATGTGCTGTTGCTATGTGTAACAACTCAGAAGTTAATGAAAGAGAGTTTTAGAAGGCTATATGACAAATCAGACATTACCAGCCGTCTAGAGAACAGATAAAAAGAGGTGAGATGTGTTGTGTTTTCTCCTCACCCTCTTCCATTGTCCAGGTGGATGATGAAGGTCTCGTTTCCAAATTTCTCAAAAGTCTCGTAATGGTGCCGGTCCATGTTACCTGGATACAGAGGTAAACAACATTAACATACATCGGAAAAGAGGACCCCTATTCACCAAGAATGTCTATATAGGGAATAGAGTGCAGTGGAGGGAATAGCGTGTAATGGAGCTTCTGTCCTCACCCATGAGGAAGTCGAAGATGGTCATGTCCATGATGTCCAGCAGGCGAGAACCACGGTCATAGGGAGGAGTCTGCTTCACCTCGTCACAGTAGTCTGGGTCCACCTCCCACCTGACCACACAACCGATCACATGCGCACGCGGGCACACGCACACACACACACACACACACACACACACACACACACACACACACACACACACACACACACACACACACACACACACACACACACACACAGTGACAATTAGATAGTGTGAGAGGCTTTGTTTGGTCCAGTCCCTTTTGGCAGCTCCCTTCCCTTCCTGTCGAGCCATGATGTGTGTGTTTGCTTTCCTACATGCCTGTGTGTGCTTTGTGTGTGTTGTTAAGGACAGACCTCTGCTGCTCGACAGCAGAGCAGGGAGGCACACAGCAACTGTAGAGCTGTCAGAACACTTGACAAAAGAAGGAGAGAGGGAGGGAGGTGTCGGAGGGGAGTGAATGGGAGGGAGAGTGAAAAAGAGAGAGAAGGGTAGAGAGAGAGTGAGAGAGGGGAGGGAGAGGGGAAAGTCAAAGAGAGAGAGAGAGAGGGGGGGAGGAGACAAGTAAAAAAGGAGAGTATGAGTAAGAAAGAAAGTCACAGTGACAAATCAAGTGAAAGAGATGAAGTCACAGTGACACAGTGAACGGCAGAGATGGACAGACAGATAAACAGTGAAAGTATCAAAGAAAGTAGATGGAGTCATTCCATGTTCTCTCTTTGCACTCTGTTGATGTAATCAAAGAACACAGGAACAAGGAAGTGAGAGAAGACCCTGTCTCCCGGGGCAACTAACTCTGTTTATAATGAGCTGCTACTTCTCCTGCAACACCAATCTACCTATTTTTATCAGAGGTGGGGATCTGGAGAATGTGTTTTCCTGAGAGAACTGGCTGTTCCTGCTGAGACACTTCCTGATAGGGCATGCCATGGCACCTTGTGTAATGAGGTGTCATCTGGTGAAACCCAGTGAACTCTGGGTAATCAGGGGGTGTGAGGTGACCTTATATATAAAGAGTACACAGTTAGGAAGGCTGTGTGTCTTACTCTGCTTCCTTGTCCTCTATAAGGGTATAGGCTGTGTGTTTTACTCTGCTTCCTTGTCCTCTATAAGGGTAAAGGCTGTGTGTTTTACTCTACTTCCTTGTCCTCTATAAGGGTAAAGGCTGTGTGTTTTACTCTGCTTCCTTGT
>QNTS01005205.1:51387-67983 GCA_003317085.1 Hucho hucho | reverse complement strand
AGTCCCATAGAATCCCATTAAGTCTCACTAAACCATACAGTCCCATAGAATCCCATTAAGTCTCACTAAACCATACAGTCCCATAGAATCCCATTAAGTCTCACTATTACCATAGAGTCCCATAGAATCCCATTAAGTCTCACTATTACCATACAGTCCCATAGAATCCCATTAAGTCTCACTATTACCATACAGTCCCATAGAATCCCATTAAGTCTCACTATTACCATAGAGTCCCATAGAATCCCATTAAGTCTCACTATTACCATACAGTCCCATAGAATCCCATTAAGTCTCACTATACCATACAGTCCCATGAAAGGTCAAAACACTAGTGATGTCCATACGTCCCACAGCTTGGTCAATACAATAGCCATATAGCAAAAAAGACTTGTTGTAGACACAATGTCCGGAGACTTGCAGAAGACACAAGCGAAACAGCGTTCTCGGTAGCCATGGAAACTGTCTTTACGCGTAGCCGAGTCACGACTGAGTTTCCTATTGCTCCTCCTCCCCCCACAACGGGGAGAGCAACAGTCTGTGTGTGTATAACATCACGAGTGACATCATCAGTAGGATATGGGGGGGGGAGGGGGTTTAGGTCTATGACATCAAACATGCGACATCACTCATGACATCACTAATGTCCCTCATGGCTTTGCGTTTGTTAGGAAGGTAGCGGTAGTTAGGTAACCATGGAAACTAACAAACTACAGCCTTCTACAGTTGTGTAGTAACAGAGTCTTCGATGCCGCCGGAGTCCTCTCTGACATCACAAGGCCCCACCCACCCCTCTCCCAAAACCCCGCCCCCTCCTCCTCCTCCTCCTCCCTCGAAGAAGCTCTCGCTGGAGTCCAGGAGGTGGGAGCTCGAGTCGGCCATGTTGGAAGCACAGTGCAGGGATTGGCAGGGACAGGGAGGTGGGAGGGGCAAGGTTAGCAGAGAGTCCCTCCCATTGGCTCGTCCGGAGGAAGAAGGAGGGGCTCCGACCTGGTTCAGGTGCATCTCGCTGCGGGTCACATGACCCACCGAACCAAGGTCATACGACCCGCGACCTCTCAGGGGGCGGAGCAAGCCGTCAGAGATGGTGTAGGAAGGAGGAGATTGGCCGAGGGAGAGGGGAAGGGGCGGGGCTTTGCGTGAGAACAGGAAGCCGAGGCGTTTAAAGGAGTCTGTTGTCTTATTGGACGTTGCTGACGACAACTGCTGGAGACGACTCCGAGTGCGAGCGAAGGATAAGGAGACGGAAGTGGAGGAAGAAGGGAATGAAGGGAAGATAAAAGAAGAAGAAGAGGACGGAACGGTTTCTCTCCTCACCCCGTTGCTCTTTGGTTTACCCTCTTCCTCATCTTTCTCTTCCTCCCATCCCTCCTTCTCTTCCTCCCATCCCTCATTCTCTTCCTCCTTCCCCCATCCTTCCTCCTTGTCTTCCTCCTTCGTCATGGATACCACTTCCATTCCTGAAATACTCCGGACCAGGGCGGAGACGCCATATTTAGGCTTCTTCTTCTCCATGCTTCCTGTCGGGGTCAGAAAGGTCACGCCCTTTGACCTCTTGGCTCCACTCCCCTCCTGCGACCCCAGAGAGGGGTCAAGGTTAGGGTCAGGCCCCCCTTCGTCGCTGGTTCCTCCCTCATTTCTCAGTGTGGCTTCACCGCTGGAAGAGTAGTGGCATCTGGGGGGCCGGCGGTTACCAAGAAGATCTAACACCTCGTAACGGAAACTGGAGATGTCCTGCTTTAACTCCTGTGGTGGAGGAGGAGAGCAGGGAGGAGGGACAGAGACGAGAGAGAGATAGTTATCTGAAGGATGTGGATAAGAGAGAAGAAGAGAGGGACAGGTTAGGGAGAGAGGAGAGGAGAGAAGGAAAGGGACAGGTTAGGGAGAGATGAGAATAGAGAAGGAGAGGGACAGGTTAGGGAGAGATGAGAATAAAGAAGGAGAGGGACAGGTTTGGGAGAGATGACAGGAGAGAAGAAGAGAGGGACAGGTTAGGGAGAGATGAGAGGAGAGAAGGAGAGGGACAGGTTAGGGAGAGAGGAGAGGAGAGACAGGTTAGGGAGAGATGAGAATAGAGAAGGAGAGGGACAGGTTAGGGAGAGATGAGAGGAGAGAAGGAGAGGGACAGGTTAGGGAGAGATGAGAGGAGAGACGGAGAGGGACAGGTTAGGGAGAGAGGAGAGGAGAGACCGGTTAGGGAGAGATGAGAATAGAGAAGGAGAGGGACAGGTTAGGGAGAGATGAGAGGACAGAATGATAGGGACAGGTTAGGGAGAGATGAGAGGAGAGACGGAGAGGGACAGGTTAGGGAGAGGAGAGACGGAGAGGGACAGGTTAGGGAGAGATGAGAGGAGAGGAGTGAACGGGGGAAGAAGAGAACTGCTAAAAGAGATGTTGGAAAACACTTGAAGTATGGAGAATGGATAGAAAACACACAGACCTTAAAGTTCTCCTCGGTCAGTCCCTCGTCCGTCTTGGCGCTGCGTATCATGGCCGCCACGTACCTCTTCACCAGGCTACGGATCACTTCCTGTTGACAATGACATCGCTTCCTGTTAACCACATCACAGTTGCCAAGGAGACCCAGCGACTGCCACTTTTTCAGAAGAAGACTTTATTGATCCGTACAGACTGAAATTACCCGCCAACTAAACTGCTGATTGGATACATCTGGACTACACATCTTAGTTACCATAGATTCTCAGAGATCCTAAGAGAGAGAGAGAGAGAGTTGGTAGAAAATACTGTGTTTGTCCGTGTGTGTGTGTGCTGGCAGAGTGTGTGAGTGTGTGAGTATTTCTCACTAGGTCAGGATATTAAATATCCTCCATGTATTTCTCACTAGGTCAGGATATTAAACCTCCTCCATGTATATCTCACTAGGTCAGGATATTAAACCTCCTCCATGTATATCTCACTAGGTCAGGATATTAAACCTCCTCCATGTATATCTCACTAGGTCAGGATATTAAACCTCCTCCATGTATATCTCACTAGGTCAGGATATTAAACCTCCTCCATGTATTTCTCACTAGGTCAGGATATTAAACCTCCTCCATGTATATCTCACTAGGTCAGGATATTAAACCTCCTCCATGTATATCTCACTAGTTCAGGATATTAAACCTCCTCCATGTATATCTCACTAGGTCAGGATATTAAACCTCCTCCATGTATATCTCACTAGGTCAGGATATTAAACCTCCTCCATGTATATCTCACTAGGTCAGGGTTATAGAGAGAGATAGATATAGAGATAGATATAGAGAGACATTATAGACAGACAGATAGATAGAGAGACATTATAGATAGATATATAGAGATAGAACAGGCAGTTAACCCACTGTTCCTAGGCCGTCATTGAAAATAAGAATTTGTTCTTAAAACCTCTTAGGGATCAGCAGCAGGGGTGTTGGTTTTGGAGAGTCTGGCGTGCCCAAAGTAAAATGCCTGCCACTCAGACCCAGAAACTAGGATATGCACATAATTAGTACTATTGGATAGAAAACACTCTGAAGTTTCTAAAACTGTTAAAATAATGTCTGTGAGTATAACAGAACTGATATGGCAGGCCTTCTATTACAATAGGCTGGTATAGAGCATGGTGGATTCTAAGACCCCAGGTTGCAGTACCTATGGCTTCCACTAGATGTCAACCGTCTTTAGACAAGGTTCGAAGAGTTTGTCTTGAGTAATAGCCTCATACAGGATGTTTATATCAGAGGAGTGACAAAGTGATTTCTGTCTGGGGCGCGAGAGACACGAGAGCGCGCACCTCGGTTTTTTACTTTACTATCGTTCAAGATATTATCCGTGTGAAATATAATCGTTAATATACATAATAGTGTAGCTAAGGATCGATTATAAACTATGTTTGATTTGTTTGGAAAAAGTTTATAGGTATAACACTCTATATGTCTTGTATAATGGGACGAGTGGACGGTGGATTTTCTGAACAGAATGCGCCAACCAAACAGAGATTTATGGATATAAACAATGACTTTTTTGAACAAAAGAAACATGAATTGTCTTGCTTGGACACTTCGAATTGCCCTCAGCAGAAGATCATCAAAGGTAGGATATTTATTTTAGCTCTTTTTATGTGTTTTGTGAGACCCGCGCTGGTTATGGATTTATGCTAATGAAGAAAATATGTGAGGTGCTATCCTCAAACAATCAAATGTTGTGCTTTCGCCGTAAAGCCTTTTTGAAATCTGACAACGCTGTGAGATTGCCAAGAGTCTAAGCTTTTGAGGACTATGCAACACTTGTATATTGATGAATGTTTTATAATTATACTTTTGGATTTTGAATTTGGCGCCTTACATTTTTCCGGGTAGTGTCGGGAATGGGGCGCTAGCGCCCTAGCGCTCCTTAACGATCCTCAAGAGGTTAACTGACTTGCCTAGTAAAATAAAATTAAAAAATAAATAAAAAAATATAGAGATATAGAGAGAGACATTACAGATAGATTTATGGAGATAGATATATAGAGAGACATTACATATATATATATATATATATATATATATAGAGAGAGAGAGACAATAGAGAGAGACATTACATATATATAGATAGATATATAGAGAGAGACAATAGAGAGAGACATTAGACATAGATTAGACATAGATATAGAGATATAGATATAGAGATATAGAGGAATACATTACATATAGATATATAGATAGATAGATAGTACCTGATAATGTTGATTCTGTATCAGGCTGTCTGCATGACGCTCCTGGAAGGAAATTATATAAAGTTAAAGCACATTATGTACCTCACACACACACATACACACCTCACACACCACCCACTCATAGTACACAGCATCAGATGGATTCTTAGTGTTACATAATCCAGCCCACATTAGGTTGTGTCCCAAATGGCCCTCTATTCACTACATAGGCCCTGGTTAAAAGTAGTGCACTACGTTATTTGGACAACCTATGGGCCCTGGTTAAAAGTTGTGCACTACGTTATTGGTACAAAAAGTAGTGGACTATGTAGGGAATAGAGGGCCATTTGGGATGCACAGGAAATCAGGCCAGGCAGGTTACCATCAGAGAAGAGATCTGATGGTGTGTGTGTGTGAAAGAAAGCGAGAGAGAGGACAGACAGAGAGGGAGAGAGTGAGAGGACTGATGACAGAGAGAGAGGGAGAGAGAGGGAGGGAGGGGGAAATAGAAAGAGAGGGAGAGGACAGATGAGAGAGAGAGAGAGAGAGAGAGAGAGAGAGAGGGTATATACTGTATATAAACATAATAATATTGTATCCATATGTTTCATGTGTGTATACTGTGGAATAAGTGTGTGGACTTACCGTGAACTCTTGTAGGTCGTGGTGTTTGTCTGTGTCATCAGCAGGGGGCGCTCCTCTCCTACAGAGTCTATGATGAACCCACAGACAGAGGTACCACACTGACTTAGGACTGGGAATTATGTTGAAGGGAGGGGGCAGAGTACCCCCCTCATCAAAATAACTCATCCATAACTTGGTCCGGGCAAACTTCCACTCTATATCTGCGTGGTCCTGGAGGAGAGAGAGGGAGAGGAGGGGGAGGAAGTGGGAGAGAGAGGGGGAGGAGGGGTGGAAAGTGGGAGAGAGAGGGGAAAGAGAATCAGTTAGTTGGTCAATCAATCAATCAATCAATCAATGATAGGGCACAAATGAAAACCAATCAATGGTTGCAGATGACTTTAGTATGTATAGCAGGTATCATCAACTAGATTCAGCCACGGGACGATTTTTTCTTGAGCAGGTCAGGGGTCGGAGCATAATTACAAATAATTTGTAGACTGCAAATTGACCACAAGAAGCCCAAACAGACCTTGATTACATTTGTACACCGGCACATATCTATTATGCGCGGGAATACTTTGGAACAGATTTTGTGTTTTGTCTCCGAAAACGTTAAAATAAAATCACCTACGGGAAACCCTGATGAAGGATGAAGGATGAAGGATGACTTTGACACTGGTCTTGCACTGTGCAACAGCTTGAGATAATTCAACGTAACTTAACGCTTATAATAAATCAATCAAGCAATCAATAAGGTGTTTGTTGCTTAGTGTAAACCAGGTGTGTTATCTATGGAATAGATCAAATACATGATTGGCTGAGAGGGGAGAGGTTTGAGAACCAATGGAGTATCATTCAGATGTTTAATAGCAGTACTACTTACAGCGATGAGTTGATAGGAGTTGTTCATCATGGCGATCAACATGTTGAGCAGAACCACCAGAGAGATGACGTTATAGGTTCCAAACATGGTGGCTCCCACAAACTCAGTGAACTCATGACGAGCTTTAACGTTAGTCACGTACAGGTTTAACAGGCCAAAGATGGACCAGAACAGAGACTGGAGTGTCTCAAATAACCTGGAGAAGAAGAGAGAAAGAGAGGAAGAGTCAAAGGAAGAGAGAGAGAGATGACCAGATGAGCTCCTGCATTTTTTCAGCATGTTTTTACAAGGACATATACAGGATACTACCCTCCACAACATAACCTTCACTCCAAATCAAAACTCCAAACCTACAACTTGATTGTGGACTAATTTACCTGGAAGGATTCCTACTACCAAAGATTCTTATTCCCAAGGACTATACAGCAAACGCTCTGGCAAACCGACGACCAGCAAAAGAAGCACAACAGAAACCTGAAAACACCATCCAAACTGGAACTGAGTGAGTAATGTTTAGTCTGAAGCTACTTTTAAATTACAATAATATATTTTACTTTATGAGGACTGAATGCTACCAAGCATGCAAGGACAGAACAGATCCGGGTGCAACTTCAATCAGCACTGAGGTGTGAAGTGAGAGGTGTCAAAGACTTTGAGCCCAACAATGGCAGGAAAGTTTCACAGCCTACCTCACCCTAATGCAGACGCCTTTGAAGCCCCCTCCCTCTGTGCAGAGGTCATTACAATAAAGTACCGTCTGGATGTAAAAAATGAGAAGGCACGAAAAAAGCTCCTTATGGAAAATCAAGAGACACTTTTTGCTGACTGTTATAAAAATGGGGACATAAGCAACTTAATATTCCACACAGACAATCCCCTGGCTATATTAACACACTTACCCTGTGTTAAGAGGGTGGGGGGTGGGTGTTACCGATGGGTGGAAACTCAGGATACTAGACAACGAGGACTCTGAGTCAGCCAATGACAACCTGTACAAGTCTGGAACAGTAATGGTACAGGGCAACTTCAAACAGTTTCAGCTGGACTTTCACATAATAAAATAATTAGCCCAGCAGGAAAAGCTCTGCCTTGAGAAAGATACCCCCACCCCGAGAGGGTCAGACCAGACCTCTTCCATATATAACCCCACAGACGAGCAACCCCAAGCAGAAAGTCAACCTCCCAACACAGAGTACTATTCGGCTCATTGAAATAAAGGATAAATTCACCCAGCTGTAGATAAGGCAGGTGGAGCAGGAACAGCAGATGAACACACTCCAGTCAGCACAAAACAATTGTCTAGCACAACAACACCCCTTCAACCAGACCTGGAGAGCTGGACAGAGAACAACCCATTAGAGAGGTGGCCACCCCTGTAGAGAAGCCAGCAGAACAGCCCACCTCAGATCCTGACCAAAGTCTCAACACCACAGCAGGACAGAAAAATGAAGAACCCCAAGCCCAGGGGATCTCAACCCCTCTGAGGACCCCCGCTGGGAAATATATGGGAAATATATACAAGAAAATAAACATTTTCCCTAACACAGAGTGTCTAAACTCTGTTGTCCAAACACCCTGCGCGCCCTAGACCTTCTGTCTGATGGACCAAGCAGGGTCACCCAGCCACATAATAATACACACAGGCACAAACGACCTGAGGGCCCAGCAGGAAAGGGTGGCCACACCAATAAAGGGAGTAATTGAAAAAGCTTCTTCTACTTTCCCCCAACGCACAAGTGGTTATCTCCACCCTGCTACCACGAAAAGACTTCCCCCCCTGCTACCATACAGCGGGTAAACACAAGTATTTCCCGTGACTGTGCCTCAAAACCAAATGTTTACCTGGCCCACCACTCCACCCTGGATCAGGTCCACCTATACAAGGCAGCAGTGGCCACTTTCGCCGGGACCCTATAGGACATCACCCTCAAACGCAGGCCCAACACCTCACACAGGAGCAAGAGATCAACAGACACCCGGCCCAGAACAGCGAGACTCTCTTCCAAACCTGCGGGAACCCCCCTCCCCCCAGTGAACGGGAGAATATATATGGATTTGCAGTATACCTGGAGAGAGAGAGAGAAGACAGACAGCAAGAGAAATGAAGGAAAAGAGAGAGCGAGAGAGAGAGAGAGGGGAGAGGAGAGTGGGGTATAGATGCAGTATACGCGAGAGAGAGAGAGAGAGAGAGAGAGAGAGAGAGAGAGAGAGAGAGAGAGAGAGAGAGAGAGAGTATACAACAGGCGTACATCACAAGACAGAAACACCATAGTGTGTGTGTGTGAGAATAACATGCAATCATCAATATAGAAGTGTTGAGATGTGTTCGACTCGAGGGTCTGGTTCCAGTATCTGTATTGTATGAAATATTTAACAGTGAGCAGCACTGTTCTCATTCCAGTCTGTGTTTAGCAGGAGAAATTAAGAGAATGTGTCACTGCTGCCAACAATGAAGAGGCTAGGAAAAGAGAGAAAGAGTATTCTGAGGAAAGGATAAATTAAAAGAGAATGTTATTGTGAAGAGAGATAACCAACAAGCTCTCAATACAGAACTAAGACGTTCCTCCACGTTCTCCAAACGTCAAATTTCAAAGTTGCTCCAAACGTTACATTTCAAAGTGTTCTTTGTTGCTCCTGGTGCTCTGTATCATTCCATTTCTCCACATGTCAAAATGTCGAAGTTAAGGGTTAAGGTTTGGGATAGGGTTAAAACAAAAAACCTGTAAAAACTGTTTCTATAACTGATCCAGAGTCGCCTTAACCCTACTTGATGATTATAGCGCTCACTGTTGCCCCCTATTGGCCGGTTTTGAAGGGATCTCCCGATGTCTTGATATGATATGGCTAGACGTGATATGGCTAGACGTCCAATTTTCGACGTCAATCTTGCACGACCTGGCTGAGATAACAGTCGCTCGGCTCAGCAGAGAACGTGAATGTAATAACGTATTATTATTATAATACATTGAGTGTACAAAAATATTAGGAACACCTTCCTACTGTTGAGTATCACCCACTTTTTTCCCCTCAGAACCGCCTCAGTTCGTCGGGACATGGACTCTACAAGGTGTCGAAAGCGTTCCGCATGGATGCTGGTCCATGTCGACTACAATGCTTTCCTTTGGGTGGTGGACCATTCGTGATAGACACGGGAAAAACTTGAGTGTGAAAAAACCCAGCAGCGTTGCAGTTCTTGACACACTCAGACTGGTGCACCCGGGCACCTACTACCCGGGCACCTACTACCCGGGCACCTACTACCATACCCTGTTTAAAGGCACTTACATTTTTTGTCTTGCCAATTCACCCTCTGAATGGCACACATATACAATCCATGTCTCTGTCTCAAGGCCTAAAAATCTTCCTTCAACCCGTCTTCTCCCCTTCATCTACACCAGGGACCGACAACTTTGATGGGGGTGGGGGGGGTGGGGGCACGAAAGATCTGAACTCATCATAAGGGTCCGTAGTTTTCAGTGGCCCCCCGATCTTGACAGGCGAGATGTTTTATTTATGTTATACTTTTTTAAATTAAATTTCATGCAATTAAATACACATTTTGCCATGGGGAGGAGAGAAAATGTTGCAGTTTCGAAAGCAAGTTTGCTGCAATTCTACACATTTTGCCATGGAGGAGAATGTTTGTAGTTTTAATATGACATCTGAGTGAGAATATGACTAACCCAAAAAAGTCAATGGAGGCCCCACGGCCGGTCATTTTACCATGACAACAAGTTTAGATAATTGGCCGCTAAACTAATTTAGCGATCAACAAAATGTTAGGTGTCATGGGTTGGTTGAGCGACTGCGTCACGACTTCCGCCCAAAGTCGGTGCCTCTCCTTGTTCGGGGTGGTGTTCGGCGGTCGACGTCACCGGTCTTCTAGCCATCACCGATCCTCTTTTCATTTTCCATTTGTTTTGTCTGTGTGTTTTCCACACCTGGTTTTCAATTCCCTCATTTACACGTCTTGTATTTAGTTCCCCCTCATGTCTTTGTGTGGGATTGTTCGTTGTAGTCACTTGTGCACTTTATGCACTGGTGCGTTACGGACTATATTTTTGTGCCCATTGTACTCTCGTGTTGTTTGAACCGTTGGGTTTGTCTATTAAACGACTAAGTTTATTACCCAGTTTTGCTCTCCTTGCGCCTGACTTCTCTGCGACCAGTTACGCAACCCCTACAGACTGTCAGTGACTGACATAACGAGAAAAACTGCTGATGCACCACCACATTTTGAACTTGCACAATGTGTATTCTACTATTCTGACTTGCAACTGAGTTCGCTATTTACTATTATTTATTTATTTTTGGGTGAGGGGGGGGACTGATTCGAGGGGCCTTCATAAGGGGGCCTGGGTCGCGTCCATGATCTACGCTGATTGAAGTGGATTTTACAGGGTGACATCAATAAGGGATCATAGCTTTCACCTGGATTCACTTGGTCAGTCTGTGTCATGGAAAGAGAGTTCTAATGTTTTGTACACTCAGTGTAAATATAATTAATTGTACTTCATATTTTATAGTAAAAGCAGGCATATAATGGAAGGAAATGAAATGAAAGATAACATATATTTTCCCCAAATAACCTTGCTGACTGTTGTGGGGTGTGCACAGTGATATTCTGGGTTTATAAAACAAGCAAGAGCAGTGTGAGGGTTTCTCTTTCTTGGCCTTATATCACAGAGATTTCTTAATCCAGGCCTACAAATAGATTTGGACCTTTACTGTGGTCAAATAGGTTTAGAGTTTTACCTAGGTCAAATAAGTTTGGACTTTTCCTGTTGTCAAACAGGTTTAGAGTTTTACCTAGGTGAAATAGGTTTAGAGTTTTACCTAGGTCAAATAGGTTTAGAGTTTTACCTATGTCAAATAGGTTTAGAGTTTTGCCTAGGTCAAATAGGTTTAGAGTTTTGCCTAGGTCAAACAGGTTTAGAGTTTTACCTAGGTCAAATAGGTTTAGAGTTTTGCCTAGGTCAAACAGGTTTAGAGTTTTACCTAGGTCAAATAGGTTTAGAGTTTTACCTAGGTCAAATAAGTTTGGACTTTTACTGTGGTCAAATAGATGTGTATTTCTCCTCTGTCCACTTTTCTCTTTTCTCCCTTCACTCTCACCCTATCTGTTCCTCCTCTCCTCCCTCCTCCTCTGTCATCTCCTCTTCTCCTCCCACTCCTCATAAATTACGGCCAGGTCAATCTCTCTCTCCAATAAACCAAGTCCTAAACTGTTACTGCAGATCTGTTAAATCACTCTCTAGCTGTGTGTGCCATCTGAATCATCTGAAAGGAGAGGAGTGTGTGTAAGAGAAAGAGAGAGAGAGGGAGAGAGAGAGAACGACAGAGAGCGAGAGAGACACAGAGAGAAAGAGAGAGAGAGAGAGACAGAGTGAGAGAGAGAGGGTGAGAAAAGAGAGAGGGCAAGAGAGAGAGAGAGAGAGAGAGGGAGTGTGTCCTTGCTCATTAATATTCATAACAGATGTGTCTGATAAGTGTTAATTTGCATAATGTGTGCCATCGAGTGTGTCTCTAGATAGATTACAATCAATAACATCATCACCTAGAACAAACACCAACTCTGATGACTTGGCTGGGACACTGCCCCCTCAGCAAGACCACTGGAGCACAACCTGTTCACTCATTCACTACTCCCCACAAAGCTAGAGGGACTTTCAAATCCATGAAGGTAAGTGAACAAGTGCACACTTTGGGAAAAAGGAAAGATTATTGGGACGCCTACCTTTGTGTGTGTGTGTGTGTGTGTGTGTGTGTGTGTGTGTGTGTGTGTGTGTGTGTGTGTGTGTGTGTGTGTGTGTGTGTGTGTGTGTGTGTGTGTGTGGGTGCGTGTGTCTCTTACGTTGAGAACGCGTTATTCTGTTTCTCACAGCGGATGCCCTTGCAGTTATTGGGTTCATCTGAGGCGTTGGTCTCGTAGTAGAAGTACAGCTGATTCAGACCGTTGGCAAACGCTAGCAGGACCTAGCAAATAAAACGATTATACGTTAGCTAGCAGGACCTAGGATCAGATACAAGGATTATACGTTAGCTAGCAGGAACTAGGATCAGATACAAGGATTATACGTTAGCTAGCAGGAACTAGGATCAGATACAAGGATTAGACGTTAGCTAGCAGGACCTAGGATCAGATACAAGGATTATACGTTAGCTAGCAGGAACTAGGATCAGATACAAGGATTAGACGTTAGCTAGCAGGAACTAGGATCAGATACAAGGATTATACGTTAGCTAGCAGGAACTAGGATCAGATACAATGATTATACGTTAGCTAGCAGGAACTAGGATCAGATACAAGGATTAGACGTTAGCTAGCAGGACCTAACAGATACAATGATTAGACGTTAGCTAGAATGACCTAGGATCAGATACAAGGATTATACGTTAGCTAGCAGGAACTAGGATCAGATACAATGATTAGACGTTAGCTAGAAGGACCTAGGATCAGATACAAGGATTAGACGTTAGCTAGCAGGACATAGGATCAGATACAAGGATTATACGTTAGCTAGCAGGACNTAGGATCAGATACAAGGATTATACATTAGCTAGCAGGACCTAGGATCAGATACAAGGATTATACGTTAGCTAGCAGGACCTAGAATCAGATACAATGATTAGACGTTAGCTAGAAGGACCTAGGATCAGATACAAGGATTAGACGTTAGCTAGCATGACCTAACAGATACAATGATTAGACGTTAGCTAGAATGACCTAGGATCAGATACAAGGATTATACGTTAGCTAGCAGGAACTAGGATCAGATACAATGATTAGACGTTAGCTAGAAGGACCTAGGATCAGATACAAGGATTAGACGTTAGCTAGCAGGACATAGGATCAGATACAAGGATTATACGTTAGCTAGCAGGGCCTAGGATCAGATACAAGGATTAGACGTTAGCTAGCATGACCTAACAGATACAATGATTAGACGTTAGCTAGAAGGACCTAGGATCAGATACAAGGATTATACGTTAGCTAGCAGGACATAGGATCAGATACAATGATTAGACGTTAGCTAGAAGGACCTAGGATCAGATACAAGGATTATACGTTAGCTAGCAGGACATAGGATCAGATACAAGGATTATACGTTAGCTAGCAGGACCTAACAGATACAATGATTAGACGTTAGCTAGCAGGGCCTAGGATCAGATACAGATACAAAGATTAGAAGTTAGTTGAGTACTTTCTTATGCTGCAAATACTACACCCTGTTCCAAATGCTACACCCTGGTCCAAATGTTACACCCTACACCCTGTTCCAAATGCTACACCCTACACCCTGTTCTAAATACTACACCCTGTTCCAAATGCTACACCCTACACCCTGTTCCAAATGCTACACCCTGTTTTAAATTCTACACCCTACACCCTGTTCCAAATTCTACACCCTACACCCTGTTTCAAATTCTACACCCTACACCCTGTTCCAAATGCTACACCCTGTTCCAAATGCTACACCCTGGTCCAAATGCTACACCCTCCACCGATCCAAATTCTACACCCTCCAGCCTGTTTCAAATTCTACACCCTCCACCCTGTTTCAAATTCTACACCCTGGAACAAATGCTACATCCTGTTCCAAATGCTACACCCTCCACCGATCCAAATTCTACACCCCCACCCTGTTCCAAATGCTACACCCTGTTCCAAATGTTACACCCTACACCCTGTTCCAAATACTACACCCTGTTCCAAATGTTACACCCTACACCCTGTTCCAAATACTACACCCTGTTCCAAATGTTACACCCTGTTCCAAATGCTACATCCTGTTCCAAATTCTACACCCTCCACCTTGTTCCAAATACTACACCCTGTTCCAAATGCTACACCCTACACCCTGTTCCAAATACTACACCCTGTTCCAAATGCTACACCCTACAGCCTGTTCCAAATGCTACACCCTGTTTTAAATTCTACACCCTCCACCCTGTTTCAAATTCTACACCCTGGAACAAATGCTACATCCTGTTCCAAATGCTACACCCTCCACCGATCCAAATTCTACACCCTCCACCCTGTTCCAAATGCTACACCCTGTTCCAAATGTTACACCCTACACCCTGTTCCAAATGCTACACCCTGTTCCAAATGCTACATCCTGTTCCAAATGCTACACCCTCCACCGATCCAAATTCTACACCCTCCACCCTGTTCCAAATTCTACACCCTCCACCCTGTTCCAAATGCTACACCCTGTTCCAAATGCTAAACCCTGTTCCAAATGCTACACCCTACACCCTGTTTCAAATGCTACACCTTTGTGGCTATGGGCATAAACCCACCGTCGCTGGACCAGACAGGACTGGCAAAAAGTGCTCTGCACTGACGAGTCGCTGTTTTGTCTCACCAGGGGTGATGGTCGAATTCACGTTTATCATTGAAGGAATGAGCGTTACACCGAGGCCTGTACCGAGGCCGGTCCGTCATGGTCTTGGGCGGTGTGTCACAGCATCATCGGACTGAGCTTGTTGTCATTGCAGGCAATCTCAACGCTGTGCGTTACAGGGAAGACATCTTCCTCCCTCATGTGGTACCCTTCCTGCAGGCTCATCCTAACATGACCCTCCAGCATGACAATGCCACCAGCCATACTGCTTGTTCTGTGCGTGATGTCAGTGTTCTGCCATGGCCAGCGAAGAGCCCGGATCTCAATCCCATTGAGCTCGTCTAGGACCTGTTGGATCGGAGGGTGAGGGCTAGGGCCATTCCCCCCAGAAATGTCTGGGAACTTGCAGGTGCCTTGGTGGAAGAGTGGGGTAACATCTCACAGCAAGAACTGGCAAATCTGGTGCAGTCCATGAGGAGGAGATGCACTGCAGTACTTAATGCAGCTGGTGGCCACAGCAGATACTGACTGTTACTTTACCCTTTGTTCAGGGACACATTATTCAATTTCTGTTAGTCACATGTCTGTGGAACTTGTTCAGTTTATGTCACAGTTGTTGAATCTTGTTATGGTCATACAAATATTTACGCACGTTAAGTTTGCTGAAAATAAACACAGTTGACAGCGAGAGGACGTTTCTTTTTTTGCTGAGTTTAGATGTCAGCTACAGGTGTGTGTGTGTGTGTGTGTCTCACCAGACAGTAGATGAAGAGGAACTTGAGTATGTCCAACAGCATCCTTCCCAATGAGATCTGTAGAGGTCCCAGGTGGGAGTTGGCCGTGAACAGGGAGATGAGTCGTAGAGAACTGAAGATATTAGCTATAGCAAACAATGCTTCCGCTATCAGGGTAGGGTGCCACATCTCCCACTCTTCTCTAGGACGGGATGAGTTGTACTACGGAGAGAGAGTGACGGGGGGCGGGGGGTGATAGAGAGAGGGGGGCATGTAGAGAGAGAGAGAGAGAGAGAGAGAGAGAGAGAGAGAGAGATGTGGATGGATTTACAGCATGTCAAAGTTCAGAACTGTCATGGTAACCTGATTCTAAATTCAGCTTCTTGGCCAGTATCACAGGAATCCATCTGCTGCTACTCTCTCTCTCTCACTCACTCACTCACTCACACACACGCACACACACACACACGTGCACTCACAACTACCCACTTTCAGCTCTTGTCAGAATCCGAACTCAATGTTCAACTTCATGTTTCGGAATGTTTAGCTCGATGTTCCAGAATGTTCCAGGATGTTCAGATGATGTTGATAAATTTTAGGCTTGGGCAGTATCCAGATTGTCATACCTCCCAGATTGCCATACCTTCCAGATTGTCATACCTCCCAGATTGTCATACCTTCCAGATTGTCATACCTTCCAGATTGCCATACCTCCCAGATTGTCATACAGTACCTTGTGCAATCCTGGGATATTCGGTAACACGGGCACTGAACACAAGGCCAGCTATTTTCCCACTGAGCCTCTGTAATCCGAAGGTTAGCAATGCTAACAAGTCAATGTTAAATCCCAAAGTGAATACTAGCTAATTGCTAACGAGCGCATTGCGAACATTTTTATACCGTAGCCTTTAGTGAAAAAAAGAAAATAAAGTAACAAGTAATTAAAGAGCAGCAGTAAAATAACAGAGGCTATATACAGGGGTACCGGTACAGAGTCAATGTGGAGGCTATATACAGGGGGTACCGGTACAGAGTCAATGTGGAGGCTATATACAGGGGGTACCGGTACAGAGTCAATGTGGAGGCTATATACAGGGGGTACCGGTACAGAGTCAATGTGGAGGTTATATACAGGGGGTAACGGTACAGAGTCAATGTGGAGGCTATATACAGGGGGTACCGGTACAGAGTCAATGTGGAGGCTATATACAGGGGGTACCGGTACAGAGTCAATGTGGAGGCTATATACAGGGGGTACCGGTACAGAGTCAATGTGGAGGCTATATACAGGGGGTACCGGTACAGAGTCAATGTGGAGGCTATATA
>QNTS01005205.1:22482-34639 GCA_003317085.1 Hucho hucho | reverse complement strand
TTAATACATAGCTTAATACATAGCTTAATACTAGATTAATACATAGCTTAATACATAGCTTAATACTAGCTTAATACATAGCTTAATACTAGCTTAATACCAGCTTAATACTAGTTTACACTAGCTTAATACTATCTTAATACATAGCTTAATACATAGCTTAATACTAGCTTGATACATAGCTTAATACTACCTTAATACTAGCTTAATACTAGCTTAATACTACCTTAATACTAGCTTAATACATGTCTTAATACTAGCTTAATACTAGCTTAATACATATCTTAATACTATCTTAATACTAGCTTAATACTAGCTTAATACATATCTTAATACTAGCTTAATACTAGCTTAATACTATCTTAAAACATATCTTAATACTAGCGTAATACTATCTTAAAACATAGCTTAATACTAGCTTAATACTAGTTTAATACATAGCTTAATACATAGCTTAATACTAGATTAATACATAGCTTAATACTAGCTTAATACTAGTTTAATACTAGCTTAATACTAGTTTACACTAGCTTAATACTAGCTTAATACTAGCTTAATACTATCTTATTACTAGTTTACACTAGCTTAATACTACCTTAATACTAGCTTAATACTAGATTAATACTAGATTAATACATAGCTTAATACTACCTTAATACTAGCTTAATACATAGATTAATACATAGCTTAATACTACCTTAATACTAGCTTAATACTAGATTAATACATAGCTTAATACTAGCTTAATACATAGCTTAATACTAGCTTAATACATAGCCTCTCCCTAATGTGTAATGTGATCTAATGTCATAGAAAGGAAGATTTGCATAGCTAACGTTGTACCTGACGATGTTCGATAAGATGTAACGTTAACCAGCTTGCTATCGATAATGTTTTAACTAACTAAGAAGATCTCTATGCTAGCTAACGTTGTACCTGACGATGTTCAATAAGATGTAGCTCTCTATGCTAGCTAACGTTAGCTAGCTAGCCAATTAATTTAAAACTCAGACAAAGATACTGATAACTAACCCAGGTTTGCACCTGACGATGTTTGATAAGATGTAACGTTAGCCAGCTTGCTATCGATAATGTTTCAACTCAAACTGGCTAACTAAGAAGATCTCTAACTCAGACCCTGGGCGGCATTCTGTCTTTATTGTAATGGTGCTGAGAGTCATGATCAAGGGCTATGTTAGAACTAACTAACTAGTATTCGGGGGCTTCGTCTGCTACTAGTGCTAAAAACAACATGCCTGTTCTCATAAAAGTCTATTTTCTAGGGCAAGTAGGCTATTGACCGATTCAAAGCTTAGCCCTGGAGGTCAGTAGGCTATTGACCGATTCAAAGCTTCCCCCTGGAGGTCAGTAGGCTATTGACTGATTCAAAGCCTCCCCCTGGAGGTCTGTAGCTATTGACCGATTCAAAGCTTAAGCTTCCCCCTGGAGGTCTGTAGCTATTGACCGATTCAAAGCTTCCCTGGAGGTCTGTAGCTATTGACCGATTCAAAGCTTCCCGCTGGAAGTCTGTAGCTATTGACCAATTCAAAGCTTCCCCCTGGAGGTCTGTAGCTATTGACCGATTCAAAGCTTCCCCCTGGAGGTCATTAGGCTATTGAGTAATATGAGAAGAGTGCCATCCTCCTGCATCTCACATCTGCCTGGAGTTATTGAACTCTGCCTGCTGGACCCATGAGGCAAACTGTCATATCCAGGATGGAGTGTCATGCATTACCCCTCCTGCCGCCTGACTGCACCTGTCCAAAACCTGACATAGATGGAAGGAACTTCATCACCCACTGGAGACTTGAAGACAGAACCTCACCCAGAGAGATATGCATGTCAAAGTGTGGTTAGACAGACAAATCCTTAGAATAGACCATAGAAATACAATAGAATGCTAAAACTTTGGTTTTAGAAGTGTGTGTCTGGAGGGGGGGCGACATAACCTGGGCATCTAAAGCTCATTTCCTGCATTTCCCTAAAACTAAAATACATCTTGTTCAACTAAGAGTAGACTTTTCTTCTGACCAATCGATTGGTCGACATTTTTAAACTTGTATTTTTCCATATTTAGACACACCCTATGTGTTTTAATAAAATCAACTATATGTACGGAACGTGTCTGATGCTTTAAACAGGCTGTTTGATTTAAATAATTAAGACACACAAATGACTCAAGAGGGAGCCAGAGATCAAGATAGGCTAACCAGAAGGAAAAAAAAACTCTTCCCAACCCTCCTTCTTCCTGAAGTTGCCAGTAATAGGCTACTGGCTACACCAGCGGTCTGCAACCTTTTCCATTTGTAGTGCCGATTTATCTGATCATTTCTACCAATCTGCGTGCCAGTTAGGATTTTCATATGGACATTTTCATAGAAAAGTTTTATTTTTTTGTATCTCAAAATAATTGACTGATCTACATTCTAAATCTAAATGAAAATGACACAAATCCAAAAGTAACTTCTATTGCCAACTATGTAAAAATAGCCTCCATAAAGCCAACACATAAAAACATTGCAGCCTGCAGGTAGAAAATATCCTTATAAAAATAAATATCCTAAAAATCACATTGGCTACACATGGCCTGTCTACAACAAACTTGAAACTATCAACTGGGTCGCCCAGAAACTGGCACTAGCAAACTTGAAACATTGTATAAAATATTCTGGGCACACCTCGCCAGTGAACTCGGGCCAGACACAGCTGTAGGATATATCTGCAAGGAATAAGAAGTAATCAGGTATTTTATAACATTTCCACTGGATTAGAGCATTACATTTTTCACTTTCATGCCAAGGGGTTACCGAAAAGGAGAGAGCTGGAAATATTGTTCAAATACTTTGAGGAGCTATAGTCATTCTCAATGGATTCTAAAAACAGACTTTGTTTACTTGTTGTTTGAGGTGAAGAAAAATTACTTTGAGAAGCTTCACAGCTCATTAATGGTGTTGAATTTAGACAAATCAGAAAACTATCAGACATCCACAAGTTGGGCACATTTATAGGCCTATATTTGTGCTATTGCATAATCAGGTGCGCGTCCTTACTCAACATTGACAGGAGCGTTTTCACACAAAAGACTATGAATAAATTGACAAAACTAGTAAAAGTAATGAAGTAAACAAAAACATGTTTCTCACAAATGTAGCATATGTTGTGAGTTCTGCAAAACACATGTCCACTCCGACAATGAGAACAGAAAATGACTGTAATAATAATATATTCAATGTGTTAACAGGAATTTCCCGTAACCCAAACAAACATTGCAGATTAGAAATGATGTGAAGGCGGGAGAGATGTGGCTTGTACGTCTGAGCCACAGTCCCCATATTCTTGGCCCGAGATCTGTAGATTGGTCTTCCCTGGCTGTCTGACCCTGCTGGGACACCTGTCACCCATCTGATCCTGCTAAGACATGATGAGCATAGTGTTGTGTACTGACTGTGCACCATGACGGGGTAGCCTGTTAGAACGGTTTATACTGTGTCATTGTGTAAAAGTTAAAGGAATTAGCTAGGGAAACTGGCAGATCAATAACGTCACATTGATATACTGACTTTAATAAAAACTCACATTGCGCTGTCAACAAAATATATGAATATTAGTCTTCAGTCGTTTGTCTGATGGTTTTCATCTTTTGATTCATGTGTAATTGAGGTAAACATAATAGCTAGCGTTAGCCAACTTTTGGCTAAATCTAATGATACACTGCACGACCAAAAGTATGTGGACACCTGCTCGTCCTACATCTCATTCCAAAATCATGGGCATAAAATATGGATTTGGGTCCCCCCCACCTTTTCTGCTATAAAAGCCTCCACTCTTCTAGGAAGGCTTTCCACTAGATGTTGGAACATTGCTGTGGGGACTTGCTTCCATTCAGCCACAAGAGCATTAGTGAGGTCGGGCACTGACGTTGGGCGATTAGGACTGGCTTGCAGGTCAGGGCTCTGTGCAGGCCAGTCAAGTTCTTCCACACCAATCTCGAAAAAACCATTTCTGTATTGGAGCCATTTCTGCAGCCTATCCGACTGCTCTGAGGCGTCTGCATGGTCCTATAACACACTGATACCGCCCTTTGTATCACAGTGATAAAACTGGGGGGGGGGGTGACAAAAATGCAATTTCAGAATGTTGGGTCTTGTCCCCCCCCCATCCCCAGTGAAAGTTACACCCCTGATAGAATGCCTGTGCTGGGACAGCTGAAGTTGTTCACAAGATTGTTTTGCTCCTTGTTCTAAACTATTTGAAAAAAAGGTGCTATCTAGATCCTAAAAGGGTTCTTTGGCTGTCCCCAAAGGAGAACCCTTTGAAGAACCCTTTTGGGTTTCAGGTAGAACCCTTACTACAGAAGGTTCTACATGCAACCAAAAGGGTTATACCTGGAACCAAAAAATGGTTGTCCTATGGGGACCGTCGAATAATTCTTTTGGAACCCTTTTTTCTAAGAGTGATACCTGTGGTTGTACTCTACACAGAACTTATTGTAACCTGTGGTTGTACTCTACACAGAACTTATTGTAACCTGTGGTTGTACTCTACACAGAACTTATTGTAACCTGTGGTTGTACTCTACACAGAACTTATTGTAACCTGTGGTTGTACTCTACACAGAACTTATTGTAACCTGTGGTTGTACTCTACACAGAACTTATTGTAATTTGCTAGGTAAAGTGAAGGCTTTGTCTTTATAAGCAAATTAATACAATAAGCTTATTTACAGCAGAAAATGTTTTGCCTTAATAACACAAACACATTTCTAAAAAAAAAAAGAATTGTGTGTGTGTGTGTGGGGGTGATTGTACATCTACACTGAAGCTGTCAAAAAAGTTTGTGTCCACATGTATCCTACACCTGTAGGGAAATTCATTCTGGGATTTGTCCCCCCGGGAAAATGTCTAACAGCAAGACATAAGGAGAGATGAGACAAAACTAGCCAGTTATAGAATATTGTGTTGACAGCTGAGCTGACTGAAGACAGGTCATTCAACTGGCAGTTGTTGATATCGTTTCCACGGTAACATGTCTTTAAACGACGTGATAAATCTTTAAGTTGCTAGCCACTTTTACACTTTTAGCATGATGAAGTTGCCCCTCAGACACTGATTCACTGATCTAAGGTCAGTTTTACATTTTCTACCCTATTGGATGAGAAAATGATTTGAAAGAGAATTGCTGAAGGGCAGGGAAGATGGGCAGGGATTCTGTGTCCTAGCTTCAGGGGGAAGCTGGTTCCACCATTGGGGTGCCAGGACAGAGAAGAGTTTGGGGTGGGAGGGCCGAGAGTCTTGAGGTGGCAGGACGGAGTGCTCGGGTTGGGGTGTAGGGTTTGAGCATAGCAGGTAGGGAGGGGCAGTTATTTTTGCTGCTACGTACAGTGAGGGAAAAAAGTATTTGATCTCCTGCTGATTTTGTACGTTTGCCCACTGACAAAGAAATGATCAGTCTATAATTTTAATGGTAGGTTTATTTGAACAGTGAGAGACTTATTTCCCTCATTAAAATGCAAATCAATTTATAACATTTTTCACATGCGATTTTCTGGATTTTTTTGTTGTTATTCTGTCTCTCACTGTTCAAATAAACCTACCATTAAAATTATAGACTGATCATTTCTTCGTCAGTGGGCAAACGTACAAAATCATCAGGGGATCAAATACTTTTTTCCCTCACTGTAGGTACAGCAAATTGCAGTAGTCCAGATTGGAGGGAACAAGTTCCTGGATTAGGACCTGTGGTGCTTCCTGTGTGGGGTAGGGCCGCTTCCTGTGTGGGGTAGTGTCGTACTCTACGGATGTTGTAGAGCATGAACCTGCAGGACTGCTTTGATGTTTGCAGAGAACGACAGGGTGTTGTTGCCCAGGGTAACGACAGGGTGTTGTTGCCCAGGGTCACGACAAGGTTCTTTAGACTCTGGGAGGGCGACACTGTGGAGTTGTCAACCGTGATAGAGAGGTCTCTCTCTTTTTCAATCCCTCCTCTCACTCTTTCCATCTCTCACTTTCTGCAGTAATGAATTCTTTCTGAATGATATAGCATCATTTTCTAACCCAACGCTAATGCTACGCTAACTCAATAAATTTAAATTTGGGGATTAGCATGATGAAGTTGCCAGTTAGACACTAATCCACTGATCTAAGATCAGTTGTACATTTCCATCCATATTAGATAAGACTAGGATTTGAAAAGATAATTGCTGATCCTAGATCTGTGCTTAGGAGGCAAACATTTAACCTCTAACTCAATGTCATTCTGCTCTGACCTCTAATGCTAAACTACTGTGTGTATGTGTGTGTGTCCAATATCTACACAAGCATACTACTTAGAGTGAAGCGATGTATATGGCCACGTGCACGCACACAAGCACGCACGCACGCAAACACACACACACACACACACACAGACACACACACAGACAGACACACACTACAGAGATGGTTGCCTCGCTTCAGGTCCTTAGTAAACTATGCAGTAATTTGTTTTGCTAGCCCAGAAAATCTCAAGTGTTAATACATACAGCCGGGAACAACTCCTGGATATAAAAGCGATGTCAAATTACCATCATTACGACCAGGAATACGACTTTCCCAAAACTGATCCTTTGTTCGGACCTCCACCCTGGACATGGGATCTTATCCGACCCAAAACAACGCGGTCGCCGCAGGAGAGGCAGACGGAACGGCCTACTGGTCAGATTCAGAAGGCGAGCACACCATCCACCGCTTCCGAGCATATAACTCGCCAATATCCAATCTCTAGATATCAAGGTGGACGAAATTAGGGCACGAGTTGCCTTCCAGAGAGACATCAGAGATTGTAACATTCTCTGTTTCACGGAAACATGGCTCACTCGGGATATGTTGTCAGAGTCGGTACAGCCACTTGGTTTCTTCATCCATCGCGCCGACAGAAACAAACATCTCTCTGGTAAGAAGAAAGATGGGGGAGTATGCCTTATGATTAACGACTCATGGTGTAATCACAACAACATACGGGACCTCGAGTCCTTTTGTTCACCTGACCTAGAATTCCTTGCAATCAAATGCCAACCACATTATCTTCCAAGAGAATTCTCTTCGATTATAGTCACCCGCCGTGTATATTCCCCCAAGCAGATACGTAAACTGGAAACCGTACATCCTGAGGCTGCATTTATTGTAACTGGGGATTTTAACAAAGCTAATCTGAGAACAAGGCTTCCTAAATTCTATCAACATATCGACACGAGCTGGTAGCATTCTGGATCATTGCTACTCGAATTTCCGCGATGCACACAAAACCCTCCCCTGCCCTGCCTTCGGCAAATCTGACCATGACTCCATTTTGTTGTTCCCAGCCTATAGACAGAAACTAAAACAGGAAACGCCCGTGCTCAGGTCTATACAACGCTGGTCTGACCAATCTGATTCCACACTTCAAGATTGCTTCGATCACGTGGACTGGGATATATTCCGGATAGCCTCAGACAATAACATTGATGTATACGCTGACTCAGTGAGCGAGTTTATTAGCAAGTGCATCGGAGATGTCGAACCCACAGTGACTATTAAATCCTTCCCTAACCAGAAACCGTGGATTGATGGCAGCATTCGCGCAAAACTGAAAGCACGAAACCACCACTTTTAATCATTGCAAGGTGACCGGAAACATGACCGAATACAAACAGTGTCCCCTCCGTAAGGAAATCAAACAAGCTAAGTGTCAGTAGAGACACAAATTAGAGTCGCAATTCAACGGCTCAAACGCGAAACATACAGTTGAAGTCGGAAGTTTACATACACGTTAGCCAAATACATTTAAACTCAGTTTTTCACAATTCCTGACATTTAATCATAGTAAAAAATCCCCTGTCTTAGGTCAGTTAGGCTCACCACATAATTTTAAGAATGTGAAATGTTAGAATAATGGTAGAGAGAATTATTTATTTCAACTTTTATTTCTTTCATCACATTCCCAGTGGGTCAGAGGTTTACATACACTCAACTAGTATTTGGTAGCATTGCCTTTAAATTGTTTAACTTGGGTCAAATGTTTCAGGTAGCCTTACACAAGCTTCCCACAATAAGTTGGGGGAATTTTGGCCCATTCCTCCTGACAGAGCTGGTGTAACTGAATCAGGTTTGTAGGCCTCCTTGCTCACACACGCTTTTTCACTTCTGCCCATTTTCTACAGGATTGAGGTCAGGGCTTTGTGATGGCCACTCCAATACCTTGACTTTGTTGTCCTTAAGCCATTTTGCCACAACTTCAGAAGTATGTTTGGGGTCATTGTCCATTTGGAAGACCCATTTGCGACCAAGCTTTAACTTCCTGACAGACGTCTTGAAATGTTGCTTCAATATATCCACATAATTTTCTTTCCTCATGATGCCATCTAATTTAGTGAAGTGCACCAGCCCCTCCTGCAGCAAACCACCCCCACAACATGATGCTGCCACCCCCGTGCTTCACGGTTGGGATGGTGTTCTTCGGCTTGCAAGCCTCCCCCTTTTTCCTCCAAACATAACGATGGTCATTATGGCCAAACAGTTATATTATTGTTTCATCAGACCAGAGGACATTTCTCCAAATAGTACGATCTTTGTCCCCATGTGCAGTTACAAACCGTAGTCTGGATTTTTGATGGCGGTATTGGAGCAGTGGCTTCTTCCTTTCTGAACAACCTTTCAGGTTATGTCGATATAGGACTCGTTTTACTGTGGATATAGATACATTTATACCTGTTTCCTCCAAGCATCTTCGCAAGGTTCTTTGCTGTTGTTCTGGGATTGATTTGCACTTTTCGCACCAAAGTACGTTCATCTCTAGGAGACAGAATGTGTCTCCTTCTTAAGCGGTATGACGGCTGCGTGGTCCCATGGTGTTTATACTTGCGTACTATTGTTTGTACAGATGAACGTGGTACCTTCAGACATATGGAAATTGCTCCCAAGGATGAACCAGACTTGTCGAGGTCTACAATTTATTTTCTGAGGTCTTGGCTGATTTCTTTGGATTTTCATATGATGTCAAGCAAAGAGGCACTGAGTTTGAAGGTAGGCCTTGAAATACATCATTAAATACATCAATACAAAATGACATCATTTTCTGGAATTTTCACAGTTAACTTCTGACCCACTGGAATTGTAATACAAATAAGTGAAATAATCTGTTTGTAAACAATTGTTGGAAAAATCAGCCCTGTCGCGGACATCGACGTCTTGCTCCCAGACAAATTAAACAACTTCCTTGCTCGCTTTGAGGACAATACAGTGCCACTGACATGGCCCACTACCAAAGCCTATGGGCTTTCCTTCTCCGTGGCCAACATGAGCAAAACATTTAAACGTGTTAACCCTTGCAAGGATGCCGGCTCAGACGGCATCCCTAGCCGCGTCCTCAGAGCATGCGCAGACCAGCCGGCTGGTGAGTTTCCGGACATATTCAATCAATCCCAGTCTGTTGTCCCCACATGCTTAAAGATGGCCACCATAGTTCCTGTTCCCAAGAAAGCAAAGGTAACTGAACTAAATGACTATCGCCCCGTAGCACTCACTTCTGTCATCATGAAGTGCTTTGAGAGACTAGTCAAGGATCATATCACCTCCACCCTACCTGATATCCTAGACCCACTCCAATTTGCATACCGCCCCAATAGGTCCACTGACGATGCATTCGCCATCACACTGCACACTGCCCTATCCCATCTGGACAAGAGGAATACCTATGTAAGAATGCTGTTCATTGATTACAGCTCAGCATTTACACCATAGTACACTCCAAACTCGTCATTAAGCTGGAGGCACTGGGTCTCAACCCCACCCTGTGCAACTGGGTCCTGGACTTTCTGACGGGCAGCCCCCAGGTGGTGAAGGTAGGAAACAACATCTCCACCCCGCTGATCCTCAACACTGGGGCCCCACAAGGGTGCGTTCTAAGCCCTCTCCTGTACTCCCTGTTCACCCATGACTGCATGTCCATGCACGCCTCCAACTCAATCATCAAGTTTGCTGACGACACTACAGTGGTAGGCTTGATTATCAACAACGACGAGACGGCCTACATGGAGGAGGTGAGGGCCCTCGGAGTGTGGTGTCAGGAAAATAACCTCTTACTCAACGTCAACAAACAAAGGAGATGATCGTGGACATCAGGAAACAGCAGAGGGAGCACCCCCCCATCCACATCGATGGGACAGTAGTGGAGAAGGTGGAAAGTTTTAAGTTCCTCGGCGTACACATCACGGACAAACTGAAATGGTCCAACCACACAGACAGCGTGGTGAAGAAGGCGCAACAGCGCCTCTTCAACCTCAGGAAGCTGAAGAAATTTGGCTTCTCTAACTCTCACAAACTTTTACAGATGCACAATCGAGAGCATCCTGTCGGGCTGTATCACTGCCTGGTACGGCAACTGCTCCGCCCACAACCGTAAGGCTCTCCAGAGGGTAGTGAGGTCTGCTCAACGCATCACCAGGGGCAAACTACCTGCCCTCCAGGACACCTACACCACCCGATGTCACTGGAAGGCCAATAAGATCATCAAGGACAACAACCACCCGAGCCACTGCCTGTTCACCCCACTCTCATCCAGAAGGCGAGGTCAGTACAGGTGCATCAAAGCTGGGGCCAAGAGACTGAAAAACAGCTTCTATCTCAAAGCCATCAGACTGTTAAACAGCCATCACTAACATAGAGAGGCTGCTGCCAACATACAGACTCAAATCTGTGGCACTTTAATAAATGGACTTAATAAATGTATTACTAGTCACTTTAAATAACGCCACTTTAGTAATGTTTACATATCCTACATTACTCATCTCATATGTATACACTGTACTCTATACCATCTACCACATCTTGCCTATGCTGCTCGGTCATCGCTCATCCATATATTTATATGTACATACTCGTATTCATTCCTTTACACTTGTGTGTATAAGGTAGTTGTTGTGAAATTGTTCGATGACTTGTTAGATACTACTGCTCGGTCGGAACTAGAAGCACAAGCATTTCGCTACACTCGCATTAACATCTGCTAACCATGTGTATGTGACCAATACAATTGGATTTTGATTTGATGTGACTACCATACTACTTAGAGTGAAGCGATGTACTGTATAGGGTCATTGTAGCATTGTGTGTGTGTGTGTGCGTTCCCTCTGTACTGAACAATCAGTCTGGAAAGAAATATTCAGTTAAGCTACAAATATCAAATAAAGTGGTGATCCACTTTAATAAAGTCCTAACTGACCAAGATTAAATGTCAGGAATTGTGAAAAAACTGAGTTTAAAAGTATTTGGCTAAGAGAGAGAGAGAGAGAGAGAGAGGGAGGGAGGGGGAGAGGACATTTTTTTATGTTGTATTATTCAGCAACAATTTGATCTCCGTCAGATCCCTCTCTCTCTCTCTCTCTCTCTCTCTCTCTCTCTCTCTCTCTCTGTCCTCTCTCTTTTCTCTGTCCTCTCTCTCTCTCTCTCTCTGTCCTCTCTCTTTTCTCTGTCCTCTCTCTCTCTCTCTCTCTATCCTCTCTTTTCTCTCTCTCTCTCTCTCTTTGTCCTCTCTCTTTTCTCTCTTTTCTCTCTCTCTGTTTATAGTTGTTTTTTTCTCTGAGAGTGCCATACATGAGTTCATAAGGTGTCAGTGTACTAGTACATTAGAATCCTGAGGCGTTATAAGTGTGTGTGTGTGCTGTGCGTGTGCATGCATGTGTGTGTGTGTGCGTATCTTCAGTGCTATACACCAGGACAAATTTAGTTGAACTAAAACTACAAACCAAACTCTAAACTCCTGCTTTCTCCTCCTCAACTCTTCCCCTACTTCTCCTCAACTCTTGCTGTTTCTCTCTCTCTCTCTCTCGCTCTCTCTCTCTCTCTCTCTCTCTCTCTCTCTCTCTCTCTCTCTCTCTCTCTCTCTCTCTCTCTCTCTCTCTCTCTCTCTCTCTCTCTCTCTCTCTCTCTCTCTCTCTCTCTCTCTCTCTCTCTCTCTCTGTCTCTCTCTAACTCTCAATCTCTATCACTTTCACTCTTTCTCAATCATCCATCTCTTTTTGTCTCTCTTTCTTGTTCTTCCTTTCTTCTCCCTCTCTCACCCTCTTTCTTTATCTTTCTCTTCATCTCTCTCCATCGAGATAAAGTGCTCTGCTGATTATAAAAGAGCTGAAGGTGGGGGGGGG
>QNTS01005202.1:54855-78094 GCA_003317085.1 Hucho hucho | reverse complement strand
GTCGGCGGGGTCTCCGACCTGAGCTTAATCTCTACGTTCTCCGTGGAGGACGAGCCTGTGGGCTTTACCGGAGGCGTGAGAGAGCTGGTCTTAAATGGAAACGACTTTGACCTGACGGAGACAGGGGCCCTGGGAGGGGCCAACGTGGGCGACTGGGACGGGACGGCGTGCGGGTACAAGGTGTGCCAGAACGGCGGTCGCTGTAGTGCTTTAAGTGGCGCCGATTCGGACTCGTTTATGTGCACCTGCCCACCTCCGTGGACGGGTCCTGTGTGTAACCAGTCGGTGTATTGTGTCAATAACCTGTGTGAACATGAGTCATTGTGTTTCTCTGATCTTGTGACTGGCTCATACGACTGTTTCTGTCCTCTCGGGTGGGAGGGGAGGTACTGCGATAAGCAGGTAGGCCCATCCATGACCACTCTGAAGTTCGTTGGGAAATCATATCTGAAATACAGGGATCCTAAATTCAACACAAGGAATCTGAGGTACACACAGGTTTCCTTTAACTTTACAGCAAGCGGGAACGAAGGGTTGATTCTGTGGATGGGAAAAGCAGAGCACGATGACGACGATTACCTTGCCGTCGGGCTTCAGGCGGGCCACCTCAAAATCGCAGTCAACCTCGGAGAGAGGCTTTCCCTCCCGCTCACCTTCAGAAACGTCACGTTGTGCTGCAACAAATGGCATTATTTATCTATCTCTCTGAACAGTACCCTTATTCAGGTGTTCCTGGGTGACGAGAGGGTCCTCTTTGAAGACGTGGACCCCTTTGAGCGTTACGTTGCCATGAATTACGGGGGTCTGTTGTACTTGGGAGGGTTCGAGTTGCACAGGAACATCTCAACAGTGACGTCTGGGCTGTTTACCAAAGGGTTTGTGGGAGATGTTAAAGATGTGGGGTTGTATCAGGACCCCAGACAACTGCAGTTCCTCCAAAACAGCGAAGGATTTAATGTTTACAAAAGTAATGAGTAGTTCTGTGACTTGTGAAAATAGGTGATTAGTGTGTTGTGATAAAGAAATTCATAGAATTGGTTTCTAGAATGTAATAATTTAAATTCTTTATACACTATTTGTATGGCAATCCAAGTCGTATTCATTATGCACCAAATGGAAGAAAACACTAAAACAGGGAGGACAACTTCCTGGACTTGTTAATAAGCATTTGTGTAGTTTTTTATCCATTTTGTGCCCTGATGAACACAACTCTGTTGAAACTGCCAACTCCTCACTAGATGGTTTATACCCTGAGTATTCCAAACATTAAGAACACCTTCCTAATATTGAGTTGCTCCCCTCCCTTTCGCCCTCAGAACAGCCTCAATTCGTCAGGGCGTGGACTCTACAAGGTGTCCAAAGCGTTCCACAGGGATGCTGGCCCATGTTGACTCCAATGCTTCCCACAGTTGTGTCTAGTTGGCTGGATGTCCTTTGGGTGGTGGACCATTCTTGATACACACGGGTAACTGTTGAGCATGAAAAACCCAGCAGCGTTGCAGTTTGACACACTCAAACTGGTGCGCCTGGCACCTACTACACGCCATTGAAATCTTTTCTTGCCCGTTCACCCTCTGAATGGCACACATATACAATCCATGTCTCAAAAAAAAAAAATGTACCTGTCTCCTGCTCTGATTGAAGAGAAACTGAATAAGGGATCATAGTTTTCACCTAGATTCAACTGGTCAGGATGTTCATGTTTTGTCCACTCATAGCATACATTCCTCCCCTAAAAAGGACATCTTTCTTCCCAACAATAAAAAGATCACCTTTATTACCAGCTGTACATGAACACGGTGCAGAAGGCACACTTGATTTTCGAATGTACATGACAAGCCAAAATGTACATAGACAATATTTGTCCATAGAAAAAAAACATTTCTGTATAGCAATTTAAAAAAATAAAATGGAAAAACCAGAATAAGAGAAGCTGCTTTAATTCAAATGTTTTTGTTTTCTGCTACTCAAATGGTTAGTTTCTCTCTCCTCTGTATTAAATTCATGTCAAACTGCTGAAGTGGCCAGAACTTTCCCTCCATCTCTACTCCAATAGTCCATCTGAGTATGCCTGTTATTTTGTGTTTCATGCTATAGAAAACATTCAAAGAATAGTTCAGCGATTTGACATATTAAGATTTGTTTCTTTACCCTGAAAACAATCTATGGACAAGGGGAGCGACTACAATCCACTAACTATTAGCAACATTCGCTTTTTGGGATCATTTCCCTGTCTAAGTCAATCTACCCTGTTTAGCATGTGTTAAATATCATGCCCAAATCATTGCTGCCTCCTTATCCATAGACTGTTTTTAAAAGGTATGGAAACATATGGCAAATCATTGAGCTATCCCTTTAACCACTTGTTGTGATCCGTATCAGAGCACATAATGCTCAGTGCACCAAGTCACCATGTGACACGCAGAATACAGAAATATACAGTAAAATTAACACTTAAAAAACTGGAGATTTTCAAAACTTGAAATATCACCTCAAAGCCTTAACGGTTGTTTTTTAAGAAAGCAGATTTCTGAATGTGTTAATAATCCTACTGAAAGTGTTGACCTCTACTGTATTTTAAAAATAACATATATAAAAGGGACAATGCCACTAAAACTGTTGTAGGGTAGACCATCTCGGGGTGGGTAGTACAAAAGAAAACTCATGAGTGACTGTCTTTGGAACTTCTCCTGGATTTCTCATAATCAGAGTCTCTCCTGCTGTGTTTGTGACGGTTCCCGTGGTCACCGTCGCTATGGTGGCGTTCTTTCCTCCTCTCTTGGCTGTGACCGTGGCGCTGGTCTTTAGAGTGGTGCCGGCTCCCTCTGTGGTGAGAAGAGTCTTTACTCCGGTCTCTCTCTCTGCTCCGGCTTCTATCCCGTTTCTTTCCCCTCTCTTGGCTGTGGTTCCGGCTCTTCTCTCCATGACGGGACTCACTGTGGTGCCTCCCGTACCGGTCCCGGTCCTCCTTCTTGTGGCCCGACCCGGGCTGCCTGTCCCAGGGGTCACTGTACAGAAGCCTCTCTGCTGCCCCCTTCTGGTCCTCTTTGGCGGCGGTGGATGGGGGTAGGTTCAGGTTGGGATTGGACCTCTGAGGGTCACCGCTGTAAGCCAACGGTAGCCCCCCGGGGAAAGAGTTGGGAGATGTGGGACCCGGACTAGGTTGAGCCCACTGTGTGATTCCAGCGTGATTCTGCATCTGTGGGTTGTGAGGTGGCGGGTACATCATGGGTGGTGGGGGGCCAGTAGGGTAGCTGAAGTTGGTGGGTAGCTGGGGTGGGTGATGGAAAGGTGGCGGTGCGGTGTTACCGAAGGGGGGGACAGGTGGTGCTGGCTGGTACTGGAAGTCTACAAGAGGTCCTCCAGGCTGGAGGGGGATGGGACCATAGGGACCAACCTGTAGTGGGCCATGGTCTGGAGGTGGTGGGCGTCTGTAGTCAGTCTGGTGGTGGTGGGAGGGGTATCCGTGTTGAGCTGCCATAGGACGATACTTCCTGGTGGTCAGAACAGGAACAGGTTGGGGGTGATCCTGTGATCCTGCTGATTGGACAGCAGTTGGTTCTTCAGTCATATTGGAATACGCAGAGCTTTTCTTCAGGATTCCACTTGGAAGGGGTTTTGGTGTGGGGACGCTTTCCTCAACAGAAGCGTTGGACGTGGCTGTAGGAGACAAGAGAGTAGGTGTCTTTTCTTTGGATTTGTCCTTTTCGCACAACGCCGATTCTCCTTTGTTTAAGGAGACGTCTGTGTTGGGATTCGTGGAGAGGCTGGCCAGGAACGACTCTGTCGAGACGTCTGGAGGTTTGTCTTTCAGAGAGACTGATGGGCCACGGTAAGCCACACCCTCCTCTTTCACCAACGCGTTGTTGTTGTTAGCGGTAGACGGTTCAGCCAAGCTGGAAGACACAGGTTCCTCTGCTTTGACCGGTTTGGGTTCCCTCTTCTTGATGACAAAACCAGTCTGTCTGTGAGCACCAGCGCTGGGACTCTTAGTGGTGGTGGAGCTTCCTGGAGTGGTTGCTGCTCCTCCGTCAGCCTTGGAGGTCTGTGGACCCGAGGGCTCTCGACCATCATCACCCAGCAGTGGAGGGTTACCTGAGAAAGCAAGGAGCAAGCCGAAACGTAAGGTTTAATGACATGTTATTATGAGTTGAAAGAAAAATAAACAAAGCTTCAAATTGCAAATGGTGTTCAAGTGAGTCCAGGCTTTTTATGTTTAGGTTTACCTGAGAAGTCTGGCAGGGGCAGAAGCTCCCCGCCCCAACTACGCAACACCCCCGGAAGGAAACGTAGTGGTTGGTACCCCTCTTCAGTATCTTCACCTTCAGCTTTCTCAGGGAAGTCTGTACTAGACTGTTCTGCTGTGACCACTTCCTCAGCTGTGTTCAGCAATGGTATCTCTTCTCTGTCCCTTTCTTTAGTACTTGGAGCGCACAGAGAGGAGATGTAAGAGTTATCCTCCTCCCGGGTAACTTCTTTGTCGTTTACGGTAACCGTTGTCGTCGTTGTCGTCTCGGGTTTGCTCTCCGGTATGAACCTGGCCGTTTCGTTGATGTCGACGGGCAGGAAGTCCCGTTTAGGCCTCTGGCGGATGATCAGGCCCAGCAGGAGGTTGGGGCGGTTGTTTTCCAGTCCTGTTAAAGAGCAACACAGATGAAAAGCAGAGTTAAAAATTGTTGAAATAAAATCATAGAAAAACATTAAAACTAATTTCATAAATGAAACATTGGTTGGCCACACCCATGTATTATTTAGACAGTCCATTCAGAATAGATTCTTATTTGGCAGACAACCTAATAACATAAAAGTAGACAAAGTAAAATGTTTTTAGATAATAAAAGCATCATGATTTACATTGTGAGCGAGTATTGCGCATATTCCTTCAAAAGGTAAATGGGGTGATGAATCATCATGGGTTGGTTTCCCAGACCCAGATTATTAGCTAGAGCAGGGATGGGCAAACGTTTTGGCTCGAGGCCCATACAGAGATTTCCAAATTCAACAGAGGGCCGCACATTTTCTGGGGGACCAATTTGTCCAAAACTATTTGCGGGCCAGATAAAGGACAGTTATTTGAAAATAGGTACGTCTCAAACAGCCTAGGTGGAATAGACATGGTGGTGCTCGTGAATTTCCTTTCTTTTTCAGCTTCAGACCAACGCCAACTACGAGTTGCTCGACCCGGTGTTAGAACTTCTAAGCTTCGGCTGAAAAGGGTGTTAGCATTGTCAGAAATGCTACAAAAAAGGTAGCACATCATTGGTTCTTAAATGGAATGAAATGGGCACGTGAGAGCGATAAGTTCTGTAATAAAAACAGCTGCACCTACAGTGCCTTCAAAAAGTATTCACATTACCTTTTCCACATTGTGTCACTGGCCTACACACAATACCCCATAATGTCAAAGTGGAATTATGTTTTTCATAATGCTTAGTAATTAATAGAAAATGTGAAGTTGAAATGTCTTGATTCAACAAGTTTTCAACCCCTTGTCATGGCAAATCTAAATAAGTTCAAGAGTAAAAATGTGCTTCACAAGTCACATAATAAGTTGGCTGGACTCACTGTGTGCAGTAATAGTGTTTAACATGATTTTTGAATGTCTACCTCATCTCTGTACCCCACACGTACAATTAACTGTAACGTCCCGGAGTCAAGCAGTGAATTTCAAACAGATTCAAAGACCAAGGACGTTTTCCAATGCCTCGCAGAGAAGGGCACCTGTTGGTAGATGGTTTAAGCTTGGTAAAGTTATTAATTACACTTTGGATGGTGTATGAATAAACACAGTCACTAGGAAAATACAGGCGTCCTTCCTAACTCAGTTGCCGGAGAGGAAGGAAACCGCTCAGGGATTTCACCATGCCAATGGTGACTTTAAAGGGAAGAGAGAGAGACTTGGCCAAAACTTTAAATTGGATAATGAAACAATATTTCTGTAATCCAAACATTTGGAATGGTCCGTGGGTATTTAAACAATAATCATGTCAAATCAGTTGTTGTTTTGTGATATCATTAACTTCTTAGGGATGAGCACACGAGGTGACCGTTTTGGAGAGCCTGGCGTGCCCAAAGTAAAATGCCTCCCATTCAGGCCCAGAAAATAGGATATGCACATATTGGATAGGAAACACTCAGAATTTTCCAAAACTGTTAACCATTTGTCTGTGAGTAAAACAGAACGGATATGGCACCCCGAGGAATTTCTGTCCTGGAAAAAGTGGTTTTCACAGAGTGCCTCATTTGGAACCCCTCCCTCATGAAAATGCCCATAAAAGGGCATATGAATGCAGTACCTATCGCTTCCTCTGGATGTCAACAGTCTCGAGAAAGTGCTTTGATTCTGTATAGATGCTTTAGAGCAGAGAAGAAGAGGGAATAAGGAAGTCTCCCTTTGGAACTCTATAGGACTGGGCGCGCGCTCTCGCCAAGCACGCTCTGTGTTTTTTACCGTCTTTAGAGCTCAGTTTATATTCCGGTTGATTTCCCAGAAAATGGACTGGGCAATTCCAGAGAGACGACAAAGACATCCAAGCGTAAATATGTGTTGCATTTATAAATCCGAATGAATGGTTGTTAGGGTGCTAAATGTCCATATTTATGATGAACGTATTATTCAACTGTATGTACGGTAGTTGAATTCCTTTGTCTCTTTCTTTCCCCACCCCTTTTATTGTGTAACAAGCCATCATATCGGTTTAGTCCACTAGGGACTTTCACTGCCTCATGTTAATGATCAGTATTCAATACTATAGGGTGTGTGATTATTTCATTAGTTAGTAAATAAATAATTAAGCCAATTTGTGTAAGCTGATTCATCTTGGAGACTAGGGTTCGTGCAGATTTATTGGATATTACGACGTTCAGAATGAGACTGAAATAGGAGCAAATGATTAATGATGACGGATAGTATATAGAGATTCTGATATTCTTGGGTTAAGTCGGGAAACGGTAACTCGTTAAATAAACTTTTCCCGTGGTGCCCCAGATTACTACTTAATTGTTATATAATTAATTTAATCGCTTAATAATTGAACTTGGTATGTAATTATTTGATGAATAGCCGTCATCGCATTAATGGGATTCACGTCACAACAGAATGGATCAGCAACATTGTAATTACTCCACAATACTTACTTAAATTTACAGAGTGAAAAGGAAGCCTGTACAGAATACTGCAAAACATGTGGCAAGGCAAATTAACTTTTTGTCCTGAATAAAAATGGTTATTTTGGGGAAAATCCAATACATTACACCACTGTATTTTCAAGCATAGTGGTGGCTGTGTCATGTTATGGGTATGCTTGTAATCGTTAAGGACTAGGGAGTTTTTCAGGATAAAAAAGAAACGTAATGAGCTAAGCACAGGCAAAATCCAAGAGGAAAACCTGGTTCAGTTTGCTTTCCACAAGACAATGGGAGATGAATTCACATTTCAGCAGGACAATAACCTAAAACACAAGGCCAAATCTACACTAGAGTTATTTACCAAGAAGACAGTGAATGTTTCAGTTTTGACTTAAAATCTACCATTAACCTTCAACTAATTATATTATTGTGGAAACCAGTAGCAGATTAATCCAACATATTTTCTTTGTTCATTAGGATCTCTTTTAGCCAATGAAAGTACAGTATATTCTCCCAATACACGTAGCGAGTAGTTGGTTGTTACCTGGGCCATCAAAGGGAACCAGTTGGTGTGGGACTTTCTCAATAGCACCCAAGGGGATGAGATACATGTCTTTGACTTGTTTCAAGTTGTTGGCGACCACGCCGAAGCGTTTACGGCTACTGAAGTAGGCATAGAGCAGAGTGTAGTGGATCTCATCCTCGTCGGTCTCAGGGGAAAAACGAATCAAACACACCTCCTAAAAAAATACAAAAATAAAGGAGGAAAGAAAATCAATTTAACTCCTCAGTTCCTTTAATTTAATACATTTATTTAACCAGGTGGGAGAGTTAATAAATTCTTATTTGCAATGAATGACTTAAGTGTCAGGGAACATGTACAATTAAAGCAAATCTCAGACTACATTTTCTGCTTTGTACCCCAAACATAGCTATTAGCTAGACAGCTACTAATCATCTCCAGTTCAGACACAGATTGTCTTGGAAAGATGAATATACTTTTACTGCCCGGGGCCACCCATATGTAAAATGTATGCACACATGACTAAGTCGCTTTGGATAAAAGTGTCTGTTAAATGGCATATTATATTTGTATATCATACTTGCTCTCTTGAGTCTTGGCCAGGTTACTGTAAAAGTTCTTTATGACATCTTCTGATGTTTAAATTGATTTGATTGATTTATCATATTTCAAGCAGGTCGGCCCACACTTTGAACATACCTTTGTTCCAGTGGCTCTGATCTTGTCCAGGTAGTCCCATACGATCTGTGGGGAGATCCTCCCACCCATCTGGAAACTCTCCGGCAAATCCTGATAACAGGGATTATCACAATGAGCATTTCATCAGATTAATTGATAAAAAAAAAAAAAAAAAACTTGCCATATTCCTTTGAGCATGGGGAAGTTATTAATTACACTTTGGATGGTGTATCAATACACCCAGTCACTACAAAGATAGAGATGTCCTTCCTAACTCAGTTGCCGGAGAGGAAGGAAACCGCTCAGGGATTTCACGAGGCCAATGGTGACTTTAACCTCTCTGCGCTAGGTGGGACGGTCACGTCCCACATCTACAACATCCGGTGAAATTGCAGAGCGCCAAATTAAAATTACAGAAATACTCATTTCAAACATTCATGAAAATACAAGTGTTGAACACCATTCAAAAGCTTTGAATCTTGTTAATCTAACAGCATTGTCAGATTTCAAAAAGGCTTTACGCGAAAGAAGAACATTTGATTGTCTGAGGACAGTGCCCCGCACACATATTCAATTAGCATAATAACATAACCAGCATAGGTGTCACAAAACTCAAAAATAGCATGAAATAAATCGCTTAACTTTGAAGATATTTATCTGATGGCATACCAAAGCATCCCGGTTACACAATAAAAGGTCATTTTGTTCGATAAAGTCAGTAATCCACCTGGCCAAAGGCGTTCATCCATGCAGACAAACAATATCCCAAAAGTACCAGTAAAGATCGTTGAAAAAAGTCAAACAGCGTTTTTAATCAATACCCTAAACTGAATATAAACAATTATATTTCAGACGGAATATAGCCTGATGAATAGAAGAGAAAAAGAGCTGAGAGCGCACTGACTGTTACGCGCAAAATCCATAATAGGACACTTGACGTGACCTCAGGAAGAACTTCTCTAATTCCTTGGTTTTTCAAGATAAAAATCTTAACCTTTTTCTAAAGACTTCCACTAGATGTTAACAGCCATAGGAACTGCAAACTGGGAGCTATTCCCCTATATAACCAACAGGCCTTCAACTGAAAACTGGTCACCTCAAAAAATCCCACTTCCTGGATGGATTTTGCGCGGGTTTTCGCCTGCCATATCAGTTCTGTAATACTCACAGATTATTTTAACAGTTTTAGAAACTTCAGTGTTTTCTATCCAAAGCTACTAATTATATGCATATCCTAGCTTCTGGGCCTGAGTAACAGGCAGTTTACCTTGGGCACGTTTTTCATCCGAACTTCAAAATACTGCCCCCTAGCTCAAACAGGTTAAAACAGAGTTTAATGGATGTGATATGAAAAAAAAACTAATTGTAGTTATGCCACAATACTAACCTAATTGACAGAGGAAGGAAGCCTGAACAGAATTAAAAAAAATCCAAAACATGAATCCTGTTTGCAATAAGGCACTAAAGTAAACCTGAAAAAAAAAAAAATTTGGTAAATAAATTTAGAAACGGAATAGAGCTGCTTTCCAACAGATACTAGGAGACATTCACCTTTCAGTAGGACAACCTAAAACAATGCCAAATGTACACTGGAGTTGCTTACCAAAACAACATTGAATGTTCCTGAGTGGCCTAGTTACAGTTCACTTAAAAATCTTTGGTAAGACTTAAATGGCTGTCTAGCAATGATCAACAACTAGCTTGAAGGATTTTAAAGTGAGAAAATATTGTACAATCCAAGTGTGCAAAGCGCTTATAGTAACTTCGTTTTTTTTATTTATGTTAGAATTTTTGGCAGTGTATTGTGTTGATCGTTGACAAAAAAATCTAATGAAATCAATTTTAATCCCACTTTGTTTCAACAATATTTTGAAAACTTTCTGAAGGCCCTGTATTCCCAAAACGTTGGTTTACTTTAATGTGGCTGTAAGCTAGGTGTTGATAGCAACTGGTTGACTCATTTAGTGCTAATGTAACGTTAGCAGGGGAGCAGGGCTAACGTTAGCAGCCTAGTTGGCTAGCAACCCTGCAAGTTGATTAGTAACAACAAATTAATAAAGTATCTGCTTGTGGTTACATTTATGCCATCTACCCTTCAACTTGATAAGTTTGTTGAGTAGTTAATATAAATGGCATTTAAATAAACGCATTCCATAACTAGAAAATATAAATGCTGTGTTGTAACACTATCATTTTCATGAATAAGCATTAACTTCTTAGGGAGTAGCGCACGAGGTGACCGTTTTGGAGAGCCTGGCGTGCCCAAAGTAAAATGCCTCCCATTCAGGCCCAGAAAATAGGATATGCACATATTTGGTACCATTGGATAGGAAACACTCTGAATTTTCTAAAAGTGTTAACCATTTGTCTGTGAGTAAAACAGAACGGATATGGCAGGCGAAACCCGAGGAATTTCTGTCCTGGAAAAAGTGGTTTTGACAGAGTGCCTCATTTGGAACCCCTCCCTCATGAAAATNTTCTTATAGCTCAGTTTATATTCCGGTTGAATTATTATAGTAAATATACGTAAAAGTGTTCCTAAGGATACATTTAAAATGATGTTTGATTGTTCTTGGACAAGTTTATAGGTATAAGATGAACGAGTTCTCTTCAGGTTTCAATGGAGGAGTGGAGGCTGTAGTTTCTGATTATAACGCGCGAACCAAATGGAGATTTAAGGATATAATACATTACTTTTTCTAACAAAAGAACCATGGATTGTCTTCGTTGGACACTTAGGAAGACCTCAGCAGAAGTTCTTCAACAGGTAATTGATTTGTTTTCGCTGTGAAATGTATTATGTGTGAACCGTGATGGCTTATGAATTCATGGTAATGGCAAAAATAGTGAAGGTGCTACCCTCAAACAATCAAATGTGGTGCTTTCGCCGTAAAGCTTTTTTGAAATCTGACAACGCTGTGATATTGCCAAGAAACAGAGCTTTTGATGAGTATGAAACACTTGTATATTGGTGCATGTTTAATAATTCAACTTTTGGATTTTGAATTTGGCGCCTTGCATTTCACCTGGTAGCTAGCGCCCCACTGCTCCCTAATAGGTTAACAGGATTTATAAACACATTTACAGTATTACATTTCATTAAAGCAAAAACAATGATGCATTTATATGAATGAATAAACATGTATAGGCACTTCTAAATGGCTTTGTGCAGTTTTACCTCTGTCAGGTGGTCCAGGACACCTGATACAGGGAAGGCTTTAGTGAGGAGCTTGGCCACAGCAGGCATGTTGACAAGCCCTCTCCATAGAGGCTGCAGGTTGGACAGGAAGGAGGCCTCGCCATCTCTGCCACTCATAGACACTGACCTGGAGGCCAGGAATACAAACAACTTTAGAATAACCCTGCACTTAATTCTGGTTTATTGGTAATTTAATAATAATAATAATAATAATAATAATAATAATAATAATAATAATAATAATAATACAGTACCAGTCAAAAGTTTGGACACACCTACTCATTCAAGGATTTCTTTATTTGTGCTATTTTCTACATTGTAGAATAATAGTGAAGACATCAAAACTATGAAATAACATATGGAATCATGTAGTAACCAAAAAAATAGTTAAACAAATCAAAATATATTCAAAGCAGCCACCCTTTGCCTTGACGACAGCTTTGCACACTCTTGGCATTCTCTCAACCAGCTTCATCAGGTAGTTAGTCACCCGGAATGCATTTCAATTAACAGGTGTGCCTTGTTAAAAGTGAATTTGTCCAATTTCTTTACTTCTTAATACAATTGAGACAATCAGTCGTGTTGTGTCAGGGTTGGTATACAGAAGACAGCCCTATTTGGTATAAGACCAAGTCCATATTATGGCAAGAACAGCTCAGATAAGCAAAGAGAAAAGACAGTCCACCATTACTTTAAGACATGAAGGTCAGTCAATGCAGGACATTTCACGTTTCTTCAAGTGCAGTTGCAAAAAACATCAAGGGCTATGATGAAACTGGCTCTCACGAGGAAAGCCACAGGAAAGGAAGACCCAGAGTTACCTCTGCTGCAAAGGATAAGCTCATATTGCAGCCCAAATAAATGCTTCACTGAGTTCAAGTAACAGACACATCAACAGTTCAGAGGAGACAGCATGAAATCAGGCCTTCATGGTGGAATTGCTGCAAAGAAACCACTACTAAAAGGACACCAGTCCTTTGGTCTGATGAGTCCAAATTTGAGATGTTTGGTTCCAACCGCCATGTCTTTGTGAGACGCAGAGTAGGTGAACGGATGATCTCTGCATGTGTGGTTCCCACCGTGAAGCATGGAGGAGGTGCTTTGCTGGTGACACCGTTCAGTAACTTATTTAGAATGTCACACTTAACCAGCATGGCTACCACAGCATTCTGCAGCAATACACCATCCCATCTGGTTTGGCTTAGTGGGACTATCATTTGTTTTTCAACAGGACAATGACCCAACACACCTCTAGCCTGTGTAAGGGCTATTTGACCAAGAAGGAGAGTGATGGAGTGCTGCATCAGATGATCTGGCCTCCACAATCACCCCACCTCAACCCAATTGAGATGGTTCGGGATTTTTTTATTTAACTAGGCAAGTCAGTTAAGAACAAATTCTTATTTACAATGACGGCCTACCACGGAACAGCGGGTTAACTGCCTTGTTCAGGGGCAGAACGACAGATCTTTAACCTTGTCAGCTCGGGGATTCGATCCAGCAACCTTTTGGTTACTGGCCCAACGCTCTAACCACTAGGCTACCTGTCACCCCACAGGGTCGCACCACAGGATGAGTTGGACCGCAGAGTTAAGGAAAAGTAGTCAACAAATGCTCAGCATATGTGGGAACTCCTTCAAGACTGTTAAAAGCATTCAAGGGTAAAGCTGGTGGAGAGAATTCCAAGAGTGTGCAAAGCTGTCATCAAGGCAAAGGGTGGCTACTTTGAAGAATCTAAAATCTATTTTTGATTTATCACTTTTTTTGGTTATAACATCATTCAATGTGTTATTTCATAGTTTTGATGTCTTCACTATTATTATACAATGTAGAAAATAGTAAAAAATAAAGAAAAACCCTGGAATGAGTAGGTGTGTCCAAACTTGACTGGTACTGTATATTTTCTAAATACATTTAGAATAGCCGTGTAAGTAACTCAACACCGCTTTACTTTGTATGTTATTTTTTGTATGACAATTAGATTGACAGCCTGTGATTCAATCACAAGGACAAGAATGGTGAAGTACAATATGGCCACTGTGCTTTGCCTTCTCTTTGGGTTGTAGGCCGTGTTACTGGAAAATGACTAACATTTGCAGATGTAAACAGGGGTGACTGACTGACTGGATGTTCTGGGTAATTGACTGATTGATCCACATACCTCCCCTCGTAGTTGGAGAAGATTTTGGCGCTGAGGAGGCTCTCCTCTAGGACTTTGAGATGAAGGTCGTCGTCCTTAGCAGATGAGGAGGAGGGTGTCTCTCCCTCTGTAGAGGTAGTGGTGGCAGACGGTGTGTTCTTGGTCTGTCCCTCTGTAGTGCTGGAGGTAGTGGTAGTAGACTGTGTGTTCTTGGTCACTGCCTCTGTAGTGCTGGTAGCAGACCGTCTCCTCACTACACTAGTGGCCACTTTCACCACTTTGGTAGGAGCCTCCTCCACAGGTGGAGCCATACGACCTTCAGAAATTACAATTCCATTTAGTCCAATAGAAAACCACTGGTAAGACTTGACTTAAAGCCACAATCCTGAGTTTGTGGGGCTCATTCGGCGTGTTCACATTTTCTCCTCCTAATCCATCTCCCCTCTACTTCCATTATATCTGATCAAGCAGCAACACATATCTATAGTACTTCCACTATCCTTCACAATAAAAGCAGAAACTGAAAGAACAGAATCAGGGCCTACCTGTGCAGATCTTACAGTTGAGGTCAAACAGGTGAGTCTTATGCAGACTGGTTGTATCTTGGAAAATATTGACGCTCTCGGTTGTTGTCGACGACGTCTTCTCTTGGGGAACTTCCACTGGCTCCTCTGTCACTTTGGGAGCAGCCACAGGCTCTGGCTGGAGGAGTTCAAACAACAACAGTGAGAGTTCATAAGAAATGTATAGACACACTGGGTAAATGTCAATTGTATTTCCTTGATTCCTCATTGTCCTCTCTGATGCATGTTGAGGAGCCGGCAAGGATAGACCAGGGCGTGTTAATGAGTAAATACAATTGAGATTCACCCAGAAATGATTAAATGTATGTACTCTTTCTTAGGAAGAGGACATGCTCAAATCTAAACCCTCTTGAACCAATAATCCAGGTGGTCATGAAGGTGGTAACAGAACATCTGCAGAGTGTGAGCCTGTCTGTTCATGTCCCTTATTAACCCAGCTTCTACCTTAATAAGGATGTGCCTATGACTAGAGCTGTGGCGGTAATACGGTCACAGTAACAACATTACCTATGACCACTAACTATTCTAGAGCCCAACATATATCACAGAACAATGAAAAAAGGACCAGCACTCACTTGAACAATAAGCGTTGTGTTTCTTTACATGAGCCGTGTCTTACCTCCGACTCTATGGCTTCTGGTGCCTTCCCAGACTCCTGGCTCTCGATCTCTATCTCTCCTTTGTGTGTGATCTTGGTGATGGGTCGCCTCTCCGCCTCTCTCTGCTCCTTCTCAATCATCTCAATCGCCTGGGGGGGACAAGAACATATTGGTGAATGAATCTCACACAGAAAGAGCAATGATCACAGTCCATTTAGGTGAAAGGTCATTGATAGTTCAGGTCACACAAACCGTTTTAACTTGTCAACAATAAATCAATATGATTTGGTAGGATGACTAAGTTTAACTTACAGGGAGGTGTGATCAAGGTAAGCTACTTTCATTCTACAGTGCCTTTTCTATACACTGTTTTTAGGGCAGCTTCACCAGACATAGATGAAGCCTTGTCATGGACTAAAAACATACTCAATAGAGGACCTCCACTGAAAGTCCTATTTAGTCCAGAATTAAAATGAATCTGTCTGGGAAACCTGTCCTTAGAGAATTAGTCAAACACTTTGAAGGAGGACAGGCAATGTGTGTTTCAGTGTTGCAGGAGGACAGGCAGTGTGTGTTTCAGTGTTGCAGGAGGACAGGCAGTGTGTGTTTCAGTGTTGCAGGAGGACAGGCAATGTGTGTTTCAGTGTTGCAGGAGGACAGGCAGTGTGTGTTTCAGTGTTGCAGGAGGACCGGCAATGTGTGTTTCAGTGTTGCAGGAGGACAGGCAATGTGTGTTTCAGTGTTGCAGGAGGACAGGCAATGTGTGTTTCAGTGTTGCTTACGTGTCGATTCTCTCTCTGTCTCCATGCAGCCAGTTCTTTTGAGGCTAGTTCCTCAGGACTCATCCTTATCAAAGTGCCAGGAGAAATCTCCCCTTTCAGAACCCTCTTGAATAACACCTGAAATACACAAGTTATAAAGTCACATAGCTAGGTGAACTGATATCAAAACGTATTTTAGATTATGTTTGCGTTGTACACGTTTCATGTAGTTAACGTTCAAGCGTATTTCACTTCAAGACCAAGTACCTACTACAAGCTGGGACAAAATCCAGTATAACGTCCATTAAAATGTCAGTATCAGAAGAGTCAGTATTGTCTAAAAGAGAATTCATTGCATTACAATAGTTAACATAAGGACTTACATTGTTTTTGGTGTCTTTGAGGTTGAACATCAAGCTCCGGTACTTGCTCTTGTATTTGCAGTCTGTGTCTCTGTAGAAGGCAAACAGCTCTCTCTCAGTCTTCTTGGACACCTCAGCAGCCTTCTCTGGTGACGCCTGGAAATCCGACTCCTTCAGCCTGAGACAATGTAGGGCACAATAGAGGATTACACAGGAGGAATATAGAGGCAGATACACTAAAGTATGTGGACACCCCCTTCAAATTAATGGATTCGGCTATTTTACCCAAACCTGTTGCTGACAGCCATGCAATCTCCATAGACAAACACTGGCAGTAGAATGGCCTTACCGAAGACCTCAGTGACCTTCAACGTGGGACTGTCATAGGATGCCACCTTTCCAACAAGTCAGTTAAATTTCTGCCCTATTAGAGCTGCCCCGGTCAACTGTAAGTGCTGTTATTGTGAAGTGGAAACGTCTAGGAGCAACAACGGCTCAGCTGCGAAGTCATAGACCACACAAGCTCACAGAATGGGACCGCCGAGGGCTGAAGCATGTAGCGTGGACAAATCGTGTCCTCGGTTGCCTCTGGAAGTAACGTCAGCACAAGAACTGTTTGTCGGAAGCTTCATGAAATGGGTTTCCATGGCCGAGCAGCCGCACACAAGCCTATCATCACCATGTGCAATGACAAGCATCGGCTGGAGTGGTGTAACGCTCACCTCCATTGGACTCTGGAGCTTTGGTTTGCTGGATGCCAGGAGAATGCTACCTGCCCCAATGCAGTGGCAACTGTAAAGTTTGGTGAAAGAGGAATAATGGTCTGGGGCTGTTTTTCATAGATCGGCCCAGGCCCTAGTTCCAGTGACGGGAAATCTTAACGCTACATTCTAGACGATTCTGTGCTTCCAAATTTGTGGCAACAGTTTGGGGAAGGCCCTTTTTTGGTTCAGCATGACAATGCCCCCGTGCACAGTCAGGTCCATACAGAAATGGTTTGTCGAGATCGGTGTGGTAAAACACGACTGGCCTGCACAGAGCCCTGACCTCAAATCCATCAAACACCTTTGGGATGAATTGGAACGCCGACAGTGAGCCAGGCCTAATCATCCAACATCAGTTCCCGACCTCTCTATAGCTCGTGGCTGAAGTCCACAGAGCAATGTTCCAACATCTAGTGGAAAGCCTTCCCAGAAGAGTGGAGGCTGTTAGGGGGGACCAACTCCATATTAATGCCCATGATTTTGAATGAGATGTTCGACAAGCAGGTGTCAACATACTTTTGTAGCCATGTAGTGCATCATCAGACTGTTATAATGGTTATTAGACTAAACAGATTATAATGTTGTTAAGTAACATGTTAACATTTTTGCATCTGAGCTCCTAGAGTGTGCGGGTCTCCTTTATTTCAAATAACATGTTTAATTACCTCTTCAGGAGGATGTCTTTCAGGGCGTCACGGACGCTCCGCCTGATCTGGTCAACAGACACGGGTTTCTTAGAGGAGGGAGACGACGACACCTTGGGCCTCTTGGTCTCCTGTTTGACTGACACTCCTAACGGGACACAGCCACAGACAGTAGAAGACGTCGCAGAGTAGGGCATGTTCATTAGGGCACCTTGTAGCAAAACATTTTTTAATGTTTTTTCAATAGAAAACAAGCATTTCTTATTTGACAAATTCATATATTCCCTCCCCTTTTACAGTTTAATTCCTACTGAACACGACTCCTGTGAGGGACATGGACAGCAGAATGTAGAAGCACACAACACTACAACACACCTGATTTCTGCGTTGAATCTTTGACTTCAGTCGACTGCCTTCTTTCCACAGAGTCCTGTTACAAAGTGAGACACAGAATATCACCTCAGTGAGATTGAAAAGAATCTTATAAATTCAATTCTATATTAAAAAGTTATTTTCTTGTTGGCCAGGGGGTTGTGCATCGTGGTACTGAAAACATGACCACCATTTTAAAATGTCCTTAGGACAGCAGTTGAATAGAATCACCGTGGTAACCTAACACCCTTCCATCCATGTGTACACATGCAGGGAATAAAGAGGAAGTGAAAAGAGGTCAACCAACCCTTGAGTAGCGCCAACACCGGCTTTCATACATATCAGCTGAATGAACTGAAGAGGACAGCATCTGCACCACTACATTAATCAATGCTAGGGCTTGTTGAAGATTATGTTTCTAAAACATTTGGGTGTTGAATTTAAGATTTTGACAACAGATAATATGCATATAAAGGTTTATCATCCAATCTCTTCTCATAGGCTTTAATATCATAAATATGCACTGACCCGATTTAAGATTATTATAATATTCTGATCCGGTATTCAGGCCTACATTAAGTTTACAACAAATAAATGTATAATAATTCAAGCATGCATTGCAGACTACTAGCAGAGTGAACCTTACCTTTCTGAAGGGCCTGCCTCCCCCGGAAGGGACAGGATGTGGGGACGGCTGTTTCTGCTTTGCGGCCACCTTGTTGTCCTGGGTCTCAGAGGGCTTCTGCTGTCCCTCTGTCCCTGCCTCCCCCTGCACAGCACAACCTGCCTCCTAATGAAGAGAAGAAGATAAATAACATGAAACGTTATTATAAATATCTATATTATTTTTGTCCATTCAGGACACCATACATTAAAATCAAACCACAAACCACAAAATAAACTTTGAGCTAGTGCAACTTAAAATCAATCTATTGACCTTGAAGCACTTCAGAGAAATATACTCCCTTCTCCATTAAAAAGTACATTAAAATCTAAACCCATTCCTAGTGGAATAGAAATCCATCAACAGACCTTGGTGGTGGTGTACTGGTCCTTGGTACAGCACTGCAGACAGACATACTCCTGGTCCCCCCCCTCCATCTGCTTCACCTTGGCCAGGTCCAGACCAACACAGTCCCCATGGAACCAGTCATCACAGTGCCCACAGCCCACCATGAACCTGAACAGAACAAAACACGCAGACGTACAGACGGACACGGATGCACAAAACAAACCTGCTTAGAAGAACACAAGCTCACTTCCCAGGGAATATTCTACATGTTCATTGTGGTAATGTAGCCTAAGATGTAACAACTTAGTAATAACAGGTTTACAATGTTGCATAAGAACTACATTGTATATTCAACTCTAACCACTTTGATATGCAAAGAACACATTTCTTACTTGTTACTATGAGGTTTCTTGCACAATCCACAGTTCTTGTTTGGATCCCACACAACGGTCTCACTGTTTGCGGGTTCCTTCTCTGGTCCCTTCCCGGATTCTTTAGCTTGTTCTTCCTCGCTGATTTCCTTCCTCACGACGGCAGGAGCGTTGTCGGGGATGAAGAGCTGTGGTTCCTCCACGGAGATGCTTCTGCTGACGTTCCTGCTTCTCTGTTTCTGAAGACACTTGTCTGGCTTCTTCACTTTAGGCTCATCTTGTTCCTCGTCCTTCTCCTCCTCCGATGTCTCCTTCTGAGGATTGGCACGTTTACATGGTGTCCAGCCAAACTGGGGTTGTGGTTGGGTGTCGGCCACGTAAGAGTTGGACATTTTGGTTGTAATCGTTGTCCCTGGCGACATACCAGGAGGACGCTTTCCAGACGGCAGTGTTTTTTTGACGGGACCACCGCGGCCCATGTCAGGTAATCTCTGCTTTAGTTTCCCAGGACGTCCGTCTTGCGTCCTCTGAATCTTAGGGCCGGGTTGAGCTGGGTTGAATTCACCTCGCCTTTTCAAGGACATGACGACTTGTTTGGCTTTCATTTCGTCCATCTTGTGCATGTTGCCTCTCTGGTGGAGCTTCTTCCCCAGGGCGTGTTGTTGGGTTCCTTTGGGCCCCTTACCAGCTACAAGGTGCTTGTTCTTAGCCGAGGACAGTGCTGACAGCTTCAGCTTGGGCTGCTGCTTTCTGGCAGGATTATTAGTGGTAGGAACTTTGCTGTTTGGCAGGTGCTGCTCCACTGCTTTCTTGATGCTGGCATCTTTCCTCACCCCCGCTGGATCATGCTTCTGAGAATCACTTTGGTCGTCGAGTTTGGTCTCGACCAAGCAAGGACTACCTGGGAGCGCCCCGTTGGAGGCCTGAACGTCATTGGGGTTGACGTAAGGTCCTAACCCTAGGGGCAAGTCGTCAGCACAGTACTTCACCAAGAGCTGAGCAGCACCCACGCCCCCTCCACTCCCTGCCGTGGGATTCTGTATGTGTAACGGTTCCTCTTGCACCATAGTGTATTCCATCCCTTCACCGTACAGCGAGCCATCCTCATAACATTCCTCAGTGTTTTCAGTTGATGTGAAAGCGGTAAAGGAGGGTCCCGGGAGAAGCTCGATTTTGAAACCCCCGAAAGTGACCGTCAACCTCTGTAACACAACGACGGGGTTCATCGACGAGCCCAAGTCAAGGTCGTTGATATTCACCCTGCCGCCACCCAGGTGAAGCTCTCTCCTTAATTCATCAGCGGTAGTGATCTTCTCACTCAGAGTGGACTTCTTTCTAGGTCTCCCAGGTTTTCCCGGGGGCTTGTTGTTGTTGGAAGACCCTCTGCCTGCACTTCGCTCTAGAATTTAAAAGATGGAAAATGGAGCGTCACTCTCTGACAATTCTCATTTGACAATATAAAACGAAGCATTTAGGCAAAGTTAATTAAAAACTATGCACAACATCAACTTTTCATACTAGGAAAATGAATGGGTGGGGGGGTACCATGAATTTGCATGGCTTTGTATTTTGTGTCCTATCTTGTCAATGATAACATCTGTATTTAGTGTTAATCACAGTAATGCTCCCTGTGCAGTCCTATTTACATAAAGTCCTGTCCCCACCGGAGACCAAGGTTCAATCCCCACTCCATCCCTTCAAACTGTTTTTCTCACCTGCCTGTCTCCCCGCTCCATCCCTTCAAACTGTTTCAACCACTTGCCTGTCACTACATATCAGCGCAAAAAGAATATATACATAAAATACACTCCATTGTAAAACGGAATTGTTGCTAACCTGGGGTAACTCCTAATGCATATTTTCTGGGTCTGCCAACAGACCGTTTGACTGGCGGAGTGTCTGTACCAGCCAACCCACCACCAGCGGTACCGAGGATACCCTCTGTTGCACCAACATCAAGATCTGCAACTACAGGGGGAGAGAAGAATAAAGGTTAAATAATAAACTTAGATTTATTTTAGAAACATTAACAAACATCAGTAGTTACAAATAGTGGTTCCTATAAACACCTGTCAACTTAGCTTGTACTGTCAATTGAAGTCGTACAAAAGTAATTCTGACTACAAATACCTGTTGCTTCGGCGATCTGGAAGTTGGCGTCTTCATTATCTAAGATATTGAAGTGTGAACTTGCAGATCCAAACATGGGATCTTTATCACTAAGCATGTTCCTCAGGGAGTCTCCCAGCTGGTCAACACCTGTTCCAAAGTCATTACTTGCTTCACATTCCAAGTTCTGCCCTATCAGCAAGGAGTCATCCAACTGGTCACTGGGAATCAAATGGTTGAAAGTGTCCACTACATCCATGAATGCTGTTCCCTTCCTGTCAGCTCTGCAGGAACAAGAGGATAGGGTATTAATAACATAGGCTACAGTACAGACAACAGAGATGGCTCAGATTCAGAACAATCTATTTCAATCTTCAGACACTCCATATCAAATAGGCCCTCTATACAGATGGAGTCCACAACCATGTAGTGAAGATAGCTAGTACATTCACTTTCATGACATTTCTAAAACAGTTCCCGTACAGCAAATGCAACATGGACCAGCTAAAGTTAACTATCATTATTCAATAACAATCCATGGTGGATGACACTGGACATGTGTTGGACATTTGGGGCAGACAAGAGTAGCTGAAAGAGTAGATAGCCATTGCTCTCATTCAGCAGCTAATGAGGATGCTAATAAACGAAACATACTTCAGAAGAACATCAGTTAGCTAGCCAGCCAGGCTACCTTGCTAAATTATATGACGCTGCTAGCTAGGTAGCTAGCAAATTAATGAGAAATTAGCTAATACTTACTGTCAGGACTGACAGCTCCAGATAACTTCATTACAGGACTGCAAACACAATGTGTTTAGCTCCGTTTATGATATCTAGAAAGAGTCTAAAACCAAAACTTTCATCAGAGTGGCAGGAATCAGATACAGACAGGTGCACTAGCTAGGGGTCGTTAGCAGCTAGCTACATCCAGTTAGCATAACAATCCAGCTAGCATACCTTAACGTAACTTACTGGGGCGAGGATATACATCTATGCATTTGCGCCAAAACGACTTCATCTTTATGATTAGCTAGTTGATGCTTCCAATGGATGCATCTGTGCCATAAGCATGGCAGCCTTCGTTGTAATGTTAGTTAGGCTACTCATGTAACTGCAGCTAAACATATTGGCGAACCAGTTACTGTAGCTTAGCTAACTGAGCTAGCTGGCAAACAAGCTAGTGCAGGCCTGACTGACAGCGGCATGATAAGCTTCACTTAAAAACACCATTCCCTTAACGAAGTACTTAGCTACTTGGTTGTACAACCACAGAATACATGTAGCTAGTTAAGCATGTTCAACAAATCACAGCCTATAGAAATAGGCTCGTTTATAAATAAATAGGGAAGCTAGCAATTGTACATGTTAGTTAGTTATCCAGCAGCGAGGAACGTGATAGGCCGCGAGTTTGTTTGTAGCCTGCAGCTACCTAACATTCAGCACCACTGATCACGCCCCCCAATTCGGCTCATTGGACGCCTCCACTGAGGACGTTTCAATATTCACAGCGACAGAAATGTATAATGGCACTTACATTTCTCTACTGTGTCAACGCCACTGCATTCCGGAGCGATTCCAGTAGCTTTACACACTGTTTTAGCTAAATCGCCGACACTTCCTCGCTGCGCACCGCCGCCATTCGCCCCTGCCTGCTGCCAAGCTACAACAAAGAGTTCAATAACTAACCCAAGATAGACCACTGCCTGTCGTTTCCAACGGGAACTCATGAGTCATAGTGGGCAGAACAAGCAAGGAGGAGGGGCGGAGCCAAGAACGAGCTAGCGAGATCCCATTGGCTCGTTCTAGCATGTATTTACATATTTCCGTTGGGGAACGCCTACTATGTGAAAACTAAATTCGCCCTTGCACTCCTTCTGAACAACGCACATTTTTTTTACTTTGACAGAGGGTAAAGTCTACAAATTCTAGTTTAGGGAACATAAAACTGTATTTAGGTCAAATGTTTAATCGAAGAGAACATTTCCAGAGTATC
>QNTS01005202.1:19895-30301 GCA_003317085.1 Hucho hucho | reverse complement strand
GAGAGGCTGCCTGGATCTTTAATTTAAAGACCTTTGCTCCCTTCGGTCTCAACGTAGACTTTGATCTGAAGCCTTTCTTGTGATTATTGTGATTTTGCTATTCATTGTAAATGCTTGTAGGCCTATGTAGCCAAATTGTATCTTTGATCGTATGCTATCCATTCATGTTTTTGATATGTTATTTTTATATTTGAGAATTAACCAATGATATCTGGACACACCCGGCCATGATTACAGACACCTGTGTGTGTCCTTTGACACTATATAAACTAGTCACCCCGCTGTGTTTGTCATTATACCCTGATGAAGACAGCTTGTCTGTTGAAACGTTGGATATTTGGTTATTACATTTTTGCATGGCGGAGGGATAGTACCTGGACTGGCGGAGGGATAGTACCTGGACTGGCGGAGGGATAGTACCTGGACTGGCGGAGGGATAGTACCTGGACTGGCGGAGGGATAGTACCTGGACAGGTGGAGGGATAGTACCTGGACAGGTAGAGGGATAGTACCTAGACTGGTGGAGGGATACAGTAACAGAGGCCTACCTGGAGCAGGTGGCGAAGGCGGTGGTGAAGGGCGTGATGAGGCCGGACAGGAAGCTGAAGGGGTTCTTGCGTGTGAACCCAAAGTAGATGAGAGGCAGGACGACCCCCCCGTGGATGATATGACCCAGGACGGAGGCGAATATGTATTTCCCCAGACTGGTCACCAACAGAACCACATCCTCCATCTCCACTATCTTACTACCCACCAGGAACATGATGCCGAACGGGACGTACCTGAGGTAGGAGAAATATAGAATTTATACCATTTGGTGAGGTGATGACTAACAGAATATTTATTTTTGCTGCAGATTTATTTGAAAGGAAAAGCTAAAACATTTATCAGAAATGTAATTAAATGTTTAATTTGATTCAGTCAAAAAGTAGCTTCTCATTTCAGTGTCAAATGCATAGCGTCAGCAGCCTACAACACCTCCTGCAGTTCTTAAGGAATAAACAGTACAGACGTAACTGGTGAGCCATCAGAAGCTCCTCTTGTTTTCCCTTGGGAATAGTCTTGGGAACCAGGAGAGGCTAATCACATGATCTGGGTTGTTTAAGGTCACTCACCACATGATCCAGGACACCAGCACCATGGTGGCTTCATTGAAAGCGTTGAAGAAGCGTATGAGCTCCTCCCCCTCCTCTCCCAGCTTCCTCAGTGCCACCCCGAACACCATGGCAAAGAGAACCAGGCCCAAGATGTTCATACCATCTGGTTCTGTGCCCACAGGAACCTACATAGAACACATAACACACTTTTGTTTATGTATAGTTGTTAGTTAAAAAAATTTAACAATAAAACACAGAACATTAGAACATCAGAACACAACATCATAACATCTGAACACAGAATATCAGAACACAGAACATCATAACATAGATCAGAACACAGAACATCAGAACATAGGACATCAGAACACAGAACATTAGAACATCAGAACATAGCCTTTCATTTGATATTTGATTCAGTAGGCTACCATTTAAATAGCCTCCTCAGATGATATTCAGACCAGAGAAAAGAGCTATGCTCCCATTGACCCCTTTCGGGGGAACCCACCACTATTGGCACTGGTTGGAGGAGGGTCTGCCATGTCTGTTCATCAGTACCCCTCATAGACTGGTAATTCTCTGCCAATGAATGACCCAAGCATTTCTATGGGAGTGTCCCAAATGGTACCATAATCCCTATAAAGCGCCATAGGGCCCTGGTTAAAAGTAGTGCACTATATAGGTAATAGAGTGCCATTTGGGACGCATACCCTTGTCAGTCTGACAGCTGGGTACAAGAGGGGGATTCAGAGAGGGACTGGCCCGGTCCCCTCCGATCATTGTCACCCCTCCCAGTCCCTGGCTCCAGTCTTCTCTTCCTCCGTGGGCCCTGTGACGGCTGGGCCAAACTACCCAGCTGAGTGATGACATGCTGGGCTTCCTTCCAGGCTCGCTTGGAGGTCAGGTCAACAAGTCAGAAGAATGGTCACGTTCCAAGCCGACTACAGTGCATTCGAGCTGCGCACATTAACCCTTGCATGCTGGTGACAGTGGCGGTTCTAGACCATTTCAACTGGGGGGGCCAAGCTGGAGCCAGTTGTACTGTTAGAGGGACCAGTTACATTAGACGTTATTGTTGTCATATCGTTTTCTTCACTGCATTGCAGGCATTAGCAGGCAAAAGATGATATCCCTCTAGTATATGTGTGGGTTTAATTAGTGTTCCGCATTGCCACTGTCTAATAACGTATGTAAAAAAAGAACGATAGCAAAAATGTCATACTCCACATTTAGGGGGGCCACAAGGGGGTCCAAAATTACTGTCACAGGGGCACTAACCCCCCCAGAACCACTAGTGGCTGGTGATCTGTGTATTTTATTCCATGTTCATGGTGGACCAACATGTCCCGTTTGTTGGCGTTTAGTTTCTTCGGGACATCATCCCCTGTGAAGTGCCTACATGTTTTCACCTCATGGAGCTCCTTGGGATCTGCAGGAACAGGGTGTCCAGGCCTTTCTGTTCCTTTTACATCTGTAGGCTTTTAAATGGTAGACTACTGAATCTTCCTCAGACAGGTGGGAGCTCATATCATCATTTTTCAAAGATCGTCTGAAATTCACACAGAAAAAAAACAGAAGAAATTCTGTGTCACCACGTTTTCCTGTAGTGATGATTGACCTTCTCACCCCAGCTCTGTACACATGCATGCATACACACAGACAAACACACACTCAGCAATGCCAACCAGCCACTACGTCTGAGTGTATCTGGACAAAGCCCAGGGCGCTCCAGGAATCCATCCTCGGACCGTGCCAGACCAGTGTTCCCTGTTTGGACTCTGTTTCTTTCTTAGAGGCAGAGTCATTGGTCAAACTCTCTCTCTCAGAGACAGAGTCATTGATCACTCTCTCTTTCTCTCTTAGAGGCAGTCATTGTTCAAACTCTCTCTTTTAGAGGCAGTCATTGGTCAAACTCTCTCTCTTAGAGGCAGAGTCATTGGTCAAACTCTCTCTCTGAGGCAGTCATTGGTCAAACTCTCTCTCAGAGGCAGAGTCATTGGTCAAACTCTCTCTCTCTCTCTTAGAGGCTGTTTGGGACTTACCCTCAATAACAGACTCAGAATATGCTGACTAGGATCTTCACTCCATTTCCACTTTCCATTTCTGTTTCTTTATTTGTCCTGTCTGTGGACCAGATCCCTCCTGTCCGTGGACCAGATCCCTCCTGTCCGTGGACCAGATCCCCTCCTGTCCGTGGACCAGATCCCCTCCTGTCCGTGGACCAGATCCCTCCTGTCCGTGGACCAGCCCCCTCAACCATCTCCAACACAGACACCTGTTCTTTTATAGTGTATGTTTCCAATGTGTCTTTGTTCTTACAGTACTGTCGTGGCCAAAGGTTTTGAGAATGACACAAATATTAATTTCCACAAGTTTCCTGCTTCAGTGTCTTTAGATATTTTTGTCAGATGTTACTATGGAATACTGACGTATAATTACAAGCATTTCATACGTGTCAAAGGCTTTTATTGACAATTACATGAAGTTGATGCAAAGAGTCAATATTTGCATTGTTGACGCTTCTTTTTCAAGACCTCTGCAATCCGCCCTGGCATGCTGTCAATTAACTTCTGGGCCACATCATGACTAATGGCAGCCCATTCTTGCATAATCAATGCTTGGAGTTTGTCAGAATTTGTGGGTTTTTGTTTGTCCACCCGCCTCATGAGGATTGACCACAAGTTCTCAATGGGATTAAGGTCTGGGGAGTTTCCTGGCCATTGACCCAAAATATCAATGTTTTGTTCCCTGAGCCACTTAGTTATCACTTTTTGCTCCATCATGCTGGAAAAGGCATTGTTCGTCACCAAACTGTTCCTGGATGGTTGGGAGAAGTTGCTCTCGGAGGATGTGTTGGTATCTTTCTTTATTCATGGCTGTGTTCTTAGGCAAAATTGTGAGTGAGCCCACTCCCTTGGCTGAGAAGCAACCCCACACATAAATGGTCTCAGGATGCTTTACTGTTGGCATGACACAGGACTGATGGTAGCGCTCACCTTGTCTTCTCCAGACAAGCTTTTTTCCGGATGACCCAAACAATCGGAAAGGGGATTCATCAGAGAAAATGACTTATGGGGTCAGGAGTCGTCAGGTTAGGGACATGGAAAACGTCTTATAGTCAAACAGGGACTACAAAAAGGACCTCTCTTCACCGAAGAAACGACGGGAAGAACTGTGGTCCGGTAGGAGGTTTTCAGAAACGGAGTGACGCGAACGTCTACGTGAGTGTCGACGGACGACGGTAAGGACTCGTTCGAGACATGACCACCACGGGCTAGTTGCAGCTGAATCAACTTTAGGAGACGGTCCTGGCGCTTGCTGGAATTTCTTGGGCGCTCTGAAGCATTCTTCACAACAATTGAACCACTCTCCTTGAAGTTCTTGATGATCCGATATATGGTTGATTTAGGTGCAATCTTACTTGCAGCAATATTCTTGCCTGTGAAGCCCTTTTTGTGCAAAGCAATGATGACGGCACGTGTTTCCTTGCAGGTAACCATGTTTGACAGAGGAAGAACAATGATTCCAAGCACCACCCTTCTTTTGAAGCTTCCAGTCTGTTATTCGAACTTGATCAGCATGACAGAGTGATCTCTAGCCTTGTCCTCGTCAACACTCACACCTGTATCTTGGACATGAGGTCATCTGGTCCTTTTGTGGCAGGGCTGAAATGCAGTGGAAATGTTTTTTGGGGATTCAGTTCATTTGCATGGCAAAGAGGGACTTTGCAATTAATTGCAATTCATCTGATCACTCTTCATGACATTCTGGTGTATATGCAAATTGCCATCATACAAACTGAGGCAGCAGACTTTGTGAAAATTAATATTTGTGTCATTCTCAAAACTTTTGGCCACGACTGTACTGTGGTTGTAATTCCACTTCCTTAAAAGTTGTCATTCGTTTGGTATTTTGGTCTTTCTTGGACGAATAGCCTATGACAGGCTAAATGAGACCCTAACAAACAAACAAACAAACAAACCATGAGGGATGTCATAATAAGTACCTTCTGGTAGAGGATGGTTCCATTGGTGTCGTTTCCCACAGCGACCATCTTGTAATCAGTGGCATACTGTGACACGGAGGAAGAGACATGAATATAATATTTTAAAAAGTAATAACTTTATTTAAACAATTATTTGGAAGTACATGTATGTTAACAAAGCCATTCATAAACAAGTAACTAGTTATGTTAAAGTACTTAGGATCAAGTATTTATTGTCAGATGTATTAAGCGTTTGCACCTGTGCAACGTTTGCTCCAATATTCTTCAGATCGGATGGGAATGAAAGCTAAAACCATGAGTCATTTTTACATGCTAGCTCTATGATTGTGTTCCTTCTGAACACTACATTCTATGTTTTATACCCTTCAATAAATAACAGGTTAGCACCAGTACATGCAAACATTAAGCAGACGAGACCCTGTTTCAGACATGTTTCTTTAGTTCCTGAGCTGAATGCCTGTTTCAGAGATGTTTCTTTATTTCCTGTGCTAATGAATGCCTGTTTCAGAGATGTTTCTTTAGTTCCTGTGCTGATGAATGCCTGTTTCAGATATGTTTCTTTCGTTCCTGTGCTGATGAATGCCTGTTTCATATATGTTTCTTTAGTTCCTGTGCTGATGAATGCCTGTTTCAGAGATGTTTCTTTAGTTCCTGTGCTGATGAATCCCTGTTTGAGATGTTTCTTTAGTTCCTGTGCTGATGAATGCCTGTTTCAGACGTGTCTTTAGTTTCTGTGCTGATGAATGCCTGTTTCAGATATGTGTCTTTAGTTTCTGTGCTATTGAATTCCTGTTTCAGAGATGTGTCTTTAGTTCCTGTGCTGATGAATGCCTGTTTCAGAGATGTCTTTAGTTCCTGTGCTGATGAATGCCTGTTTCAGATATGCTTCTTTCGTTTCTGATAAAAAAGAACAAAAAGAAGAAGATAAGTCATTTTTAGTAAGAACTGACTGTTCTTCATGGGACCAGAGACCAGCAGAGACACAAAGCAGCTGTAGAGCTGTGGTGGAGAGGGCTTGGCAGCCAGAGACCAGCAGAGACACAAAGCAGCTTTAGAGCTGTGGTGGAGAGGACCTGGCAGCCAGAGACCAGCAGAGACACAAAGCAGCTTTAGAGCTGTGGTGGAGAGGGCCTGGCAGCCAGAGACCAGCAGACAATAGCAGAGACCCCTCTCCCTGTTCACACACACTCCTTTTTGTCAATTGAGGCCCTGCGCTCTGAAAGATGTGGACCCCCAACGTTGTTCCGCTGCCCCCCCTTCTACCATTCACCCAAACACACACTCTGACCAATAGCACTGTGATCTCACTAGCCAGCCCAAACTGGTGAATATTAAGGTTCCTTTTAATGGCATAGAATGATCTTCTTGCTTTGTCTCTGAGTTAATTTACCGCCATGTGAAAGCTACCTGTGTTGCTGATATCCTAGATACTTTTGTAAATATAGTGTATGTGGACACCCCTTCAAATGAGTGGATTTGGCTATTTCAGCCACACCTGTTGCTGACAGCTGTATAAAATCTAACACACAGACATGCAATCTCCATAGACAAACATTGGCAGTAGAATGGCCTTAATGAAGAGCTCAGTGACTTTCAACGTGCCACCGTCATAGGATGCCACCTTTCCAACAAGTAAATTCTTCAAATTTCTGCCCTGCTAGAACTGCAAGTGCTGTTATTGAGAAGTGGAAACGTCTAGGAGCAACAATGGCTCAGCGACGAAGTGGTAAGCCACACAAGCTCACAGAATGTGACCACCAAGTGCTGAAGCTCGTAGAGCGTAACAATCGTCAGTCCTTGGTTGCAACACTTACTACCGCGTTCCAAGCTGCCTCTGGAAGCAACGTCAGCACAATAACTGTTCATCGGGAGATTTATGAAATGGGTTTACATGGCCGAGCAGCTGCACACAAGCCTAAGATCACCATGCACAATTCCAAGCGTTGGCTGGAGTGGTGTAAAGCTCGCCGCCATTGGACTCTGGAGCAGAGGAAACACATTCTCTGGAATTATGAAGCATGCTTTACCATCTGGCAGTCAGACTAATCTGGGTTTGGCGGATGCCAGGAGAACGCTACCTGCCCCAATGCATAGTGCCAACTGTAAAGTTTGGTGGAGGAGGAATAATGGTCTCGGCTGTTTTTCATGGTTCAGGCTACACCCCTTCCAGTGAAGGGAAATCTTAACGCTACAGCATACAATTCCAACTTTGTGGCAACAGTTTGGGGAAGGCCCTTTCCTGTTTCAGCATGACAATGCCCCCATGCACAAAGCAAGTTCAATACAGAAATGGTTTGTTGAGATCGGTGTGGAAGAACTTGACTGGCCTGCACAGAGCTCTGACCTCAACCCCATCGAATACCTTTGGGATGAATTGGAACCCTGACTGCGAGCCAGGCCTAATCGTCCAACATCAGTGCCCGACCTCACTAATGCTCTTGTGGCTGAATGGAAGCAAGTCCACACATCAATGTTCCAACATCTAGTGGAAAGCCTTCCTAGAAGAGTGGAGGCTGTTATAGCAGCAAAGGGGGAACAACTCCATATTAATGCCCATGATTTTGGAACGAGACGAGCAGGTGTCCACATACTTTTGGTTGTGTAGTTTTTGGTGTTTTCTAATAGAACGGTGACCAAATAGAATTTATATTTGTGATCCTGATTTCCTGACCTCTCTTGGAATATCATTATATTTATTTTATTTAGGTTAACTGTCAGAGCCCATGTCTGACAGAACCTGTGCAGATGATCTAGGTGCTGCTGTAACCCCTCCTTCGTGGGAGACCACAGCACCAGGTCATCTGCGTACAGCAGACCCTTGATTTCGGTGTTGTGTAGGGTGACCAGGTGCTGCAGATTCTTCTAATGATTTGTCCAATTCATTAACGTAGATTTTAAATAGTGTTGGACTAATTGAGCAGCCCTGTTTGTTGCCAATTTTAACCGCACATTTGTTTTTAGTGTACATTGATTTAATAAGATCACCACTTTCTATTAATTTATCAAAAATAACTTTTGCCAAATGTAATCAAATGCTTTCTTAAAGTCCACAAAACATGAGTAGATTTTGAGTGTGGAGAGTATAAATGTGGTCTGGTCTCTCTCTCTCTAAAACATGAATGTTTCAGTCCATCAGTACCTGTCTCTCTATTTCTCTCTCTCTCTCTGTCTCTCCCTCCCTCTCTCTTTCTCTAAAACATGTTTCAGTCCATCAGTGCTTCTCTCTCTCTCTAAAATATGTTTCAGTCCGTCAGTGCCATTCTCAGTGGGCAGTGGCTATATATGTAATCGGTGTTCAGCAGAGTAGTCACCCCCCTCAGGTTTTACCATGATGTAGTACTACAGTAGATAACAACAGGTTTTACCATGATGTAGTACTACAGTAGATGACAGGTTTTACCATGATGTAGTACTACAGTAGATGACAACAGGTTTTACCATGATGTAGTACTACAGTAGCTGACAACAGGTTTTACCATGATATAGTACTACAGTAGATGATGACAACAGGTTTTACCATGATGTAGTACTACAGTAGCTGATGACAACAGGTTTTACCATGATGTAGTACTACAGTAGCTGACAACAGGTTTTACCATGATGTAGTACTACAGTAGCTGACAACAGGTTTTACCATGATGTAGTACTACAGTAGATGATGACAACAGGTTTTACCATGATGTAGTACTACAGTAGCTGACAACAGGTTTTACCATGATGTAATACTACAGTAGATGATGACAACAGGTTTTACCATGATGTACTACTACAGTAGCTGACAACAGGTTTTACCATGATGTAGTACTACAGTAGATGACAACAGGTTTTACCATGATGTAGTACTACAATAGATAACAGGTTTTACCATTACGTAGTACTACAGTAGATGATGACAACAGGTTTTACCATGATGTAGTACTACAGTAGATGACAACAGGTTTTACCATGATGTAGTACTACAGTAGATGACAACAGGTTTATTAAAACTGAATTATAGTAATGATTAATTGTTCTTCGTGTTGTTTTGTTAATGTTTGGTATCAGTAATATGAATGACAAGGCGTTACGTGGATGTCATTTCTCATTCCTGGCCTGCTGATGATTATTATTCAGTGTGTGTGTGTGTGTGTGTGTGTGTGTGTGGTCTTATTCTTCTATCCTCGTGGGGACCTGAAATCCCTAAATGTCCCCATGAGAACATGGATAAAAGGACACATGTGTGTGTGTGTTTGTGTGTGTGTGTGTTCCTCCCCAAACATTGAACCCTCCTGACCCTCTTTCAGCCTTAATAGACAGACACTCACACAGTTCCAGGAAATGGTACCGGACAGCCACTGGGCACATTAAAGAGCAACGAGGCGAGACAGGTTGCTAGGCTGTTTGGAATGGAATCACCTCACTATGGTAACGGTTGGTGAAAGGAAGATGAGAGGTGCTAAGACCAGAGGGAGAGCAGAACTCTCTTTATTCTGAGTCTCTTCATTAATGACATTATATAGACTTTTAACACTGAGGAAAGGATTTATGGTATATATATATGAAGAGGTGAGCATAGGACAGTGTGTGTGTGTGTGTGTGTGTGTGTGTGAGAGAGAGAGAGAGAGAGAGTGAGTGAGAGAGACAGAGAGAGAGAGAGGTGGAAAGAGACGGAGAGAGAGATAGACAGAGAGAGAGACAGAGATGAAGAGAGAAAGAAAGTTAGAGAAAGAGATGAAGAGAGGCGAGAGAGACAAAGGTAGAGAGAGAGAGGAGAGAAAGATGACGAGGGGTGAAGAGAGAGAGATATACTTACAGAACGGAATGCTGCAGCCACAAGGTTAGCTGGGAACAAATTCCTGCAGAGGAAGACAAGAGAAACAGGAGATGTTTCATTAATGTGTTACTCTTGAACCAGGGGTACATCCTAATAATATCCCCTTCTCCTGAAGTGTGCACTTGTTCACTACTTCCCACAAATCTGGAAGCATTGGATTGGTGGAGGCATGGATTAGTGGGAGTTTTCTTCATATTTCTTAAACCAGTAATCTCCTAATGTTTTATTTTTTATTTAACCTTTATTTAACTAGGCAAGTCAATTAAGAACACATTCTTATTTACAATGACGGCTTACCGGGGAACAGTGGGTTAACTGCCTTGTTCAGGGGCAGAACGACAGATTTTTACCTCGTACGCTCAGGGATTTGATCCAGCAACCTTTCAGTTACTGGCCCAACGCTAGTGATGGGAAGTGAACAAGTGAACACTTTGAGGCAGGAGACATACTTGTGACAAAGCCCCTCTCTCTGATTCATCAGTAACACAAC
>QNTS01005201.1:47261-60558 GCA_003317085.1 Hucho hucho | reverse complement strand
CTACCTGGTTAAATAAAGGTGTATTATGACATCATATAGAACTACCTGGTTAAATAAAGGTGTATTATGACATCATATAGAACTACCTGGTTAAATAAAGGTGTATTATGACATCATATAGAACTACCTGGTTAAATAAAGGTGTATTATGACATCATATAGAACTACCTGGTTAAATAAAGGTGTATTATGACATCATATAGAACTACCTGGTTAAATAAAGGTGTATTATGACATCATATAGAACTACCTGGTTAAATAAAGGTGTATTATGACATCATATAGAACTACCTGGTTAAATAAAGGTGTATTATGACATCATATAGAACTACCTGGTTAAATAAAGGGGAAATAAAAAATGTTAAATAAGAAACATGAACAGCCTAGAAACATGGACAGCCTAGAAACATGAATAGTGTCACAGTTTCCTGGTGGAGCGGACCAAGACGCAGTGAGGTTTCCAGTATGCATACTTTAATAAAATGCAAACTGGCCCAAAAAAAAAACAATAACAAAAGCACAAACCGTCACACAGGTCCACACACAACTACAAACAATAACCCACAATGCAGGTGGGAAAAGGAACAACCTAAATAGGATTCCCAATTAGAGGCAACGACAACCAGCTGCCTCTAATTGGGAACCACACTCAAAAAACCACCATGAAGTCTGTAAGACAACCCTAGTCACGCCCTGGCCTAACCCCCATAGAGAAACTCAGACGGCTCTCCATGGCCAGGACGTGACAGATAGTCTAGAAACATGGATAGCCTAGAAACATGGATAGCATAGAAACATGGATAGTCTAGAAACATGGATAGCGTAGAAACATGGATAGTCTAGAAACATGGATAGCCTAGAAACATGGATAGCATAGAAACATGGATAGTCTAGAAACATGGATAGCGTAGAAACATGGATAGCATAGAAAAATGGATAGTCTAGAAACATGGATAGCATAGAAACATGGCTAGCATAGAAACATGGATAGCATAGAAACATAATTTAGCTTCCAGCATAGGCATCTCTTTGCTCCGTGCACCTTGGAAGGAACCACTTACAACTTACTAGGGAGAATATAGGGGGGAAATCTTTGCCTGGTCCAGTCAGTGTGCCCCCTCTGCAAAATACATCTGACAGATCTGTTTATAAATAATTATCACAAAACGTGGGCTTAAAAATGATTAAGTTTAGTAATTCATTTATAATGAATACTTTAGTGATGCTGAATGTAAAAATGTCTCAACTTATCCACTATGTGATGTTTGGTAAGTGAAAATGATAGGAGAAAATAGCCCAGTCACAAATAGTATTTCAAACCAAGTGGGTTGCTGGAGAAGCTCCCACCCAAGAGTGATCCATCTCAATTAAGAAGTAATCAGCATAAATGTACAAGTTCAGCAGAACTGTTGGGTTGAATAACTACCATATATATCAATATTTTTCCCCCTCACAAATATCAATAATTGAGTCACTCCTTGGCTAAAAATGACGCTGCGGATTTTTACCTGCCAATAAGCCTAGGCTAGCCTCAGAGTTGGAAAGAGGCCTCATCAATGTATCCGTGCAATTATGGCGTCTGTGACAGCCTCAATGGTGCTGCCCATGCTATCTCCATTTTGAAGAAGTCAATTTTCTTCTTCACGATTGGCTGATCTCTCCCGATGACCCGTTTGCACATGACTTCAAAAGGGTCACCAGGAGGAATCAGCCAATGAAGTTTTAAGTCCCACCCAGTTGACTATATTAAAATGGTAGAAGCCCTCAATGGCGATGCCCATGCTAAAACAGCCTTTTGACTACTAGAGCCCTATATCATTCTCTATGGCTAGCCGACAGAAGCCTACGGTAGGTACAGTACACGGCAGTAGGAGGGATCCCTTCCATGATGTCATTCCTACATACAGTATAGCACCAGGGTAAATCTGATGCTGTCCGGTCTAAACGAGTTTGACATTGTTGCCGCCCGTAACATTGAAGGCAAAGGAAGCCAGCCAGCATCTGGCCTCCCGTGACAAAAAAAAAGTATACAAAATTAGCCAATCAGCGTTGAGCTAAACTGAGCGAGCTCAACTGTGAATGGTCCTGGCGCACCAAAACAAGTGTCAAGGTGAAGCCAGCTTGGATTTGGTGTCACTCCTATCAGATCCCATGGAGAGCAGTACGTCATTGACAGGAAAACTTGAATTGTTGCATCTCATTGTCTTGTTGTCCTCCAGTGGCTAGCTAGCCAGCTAGCTAAAATGGTCCCATTCCTAAATTCGCCATGGATGGAGATAGGGAGATGGACTTGTGGTTTTACTTCATTCTCCGTACTGGCTAATAATTATAACAGTGATTCTGATCCAACCATTAGTTCATACATTGTTGTTTCCCTGGCCTGAGAGGATGGACGTTCAATATGTAGCTAGATGTAGAAGGCTAATGTTAACTAGCTAACATTGCCCATGAATGGAAGTTAGGCTAGTGAGCAGGTATTTTAGCCAGGTAGTCTAGGACAACAAAAACTAAAAGCGTGTACTGTATGACAGAGTGATAGACCGTTTCGTCAACATGAAAGGAGAGGAGGATGGCATTGGCGTTTCTCTACAAGTAGGATGAGTCAACATGTTTGCTACTCGCACGAACGCACGCACACACAAACAGAAATCAGAAGCACAGACAGCCACATCATATTTAGCTTACGTTGATTGGACAAAATAGTTTTTGGTATCTTTTTAAATTGTCACTGTATTAGACTAAGCAGTGGTGATTTGATGATGTTGAAATGTTGAAGTTGAAATGGTGCTGGATGTCACGGATCCCCCCGGTACTGCTGCTCATTCCGTGCACCAGTTCCGGAGGTCTACGTCACCGGCCTTCTAGGCGTCACTGAACCGTTTAATACGCACACCTGGTTCCCATTCCCCCCTGATTAGTAATTGTATGTATGTGCCCTCTGTTCAGCGCTCTCTTGGTCAGTTATTGTTCCCATGTCCGATGGTCTTGTGAGTACCTGTGCTTTGTTGTTTTGGCGTTCGTGCTGCGTGTATTGTCTACTCGTTATTACGGGTCTCGTCCCGTGTATTGTCATTACGGGTCTCGTCCCACGTATTGTCATTTCGGGTCTCGTCCCGCGTATTGTCATTTCGGGTCTCGTCCCACGTATTGTCATTTCGGGTCCCGTCCTGCGAATTGTCATTACTGGTCTCGTCCCGTGTATTGTCATTACGGGTCTCGTCCCGTGTTCTGTCTTTACGGGTCTCGTCCCGTGTATTGTCATTACGGGTCTCGTCCTGTGTATTTAATAGAGGTTTAACCTCGCATTTTTGTTTGGGTTACATCCCTGTAGTTAGTTTTTGTCTACGTGTTTGTTTTGGGCTTCGTCCCCGTGCCTTTCATGGCATGTTTTGGGCTTCGTCCCCGTGCCTTTCATGGCATGTTTTGGGCTTCGTCCCCGTGCCTTTCATGGCATGTTGTATTTATGGGTGGACTATTAAACCCCCCTATTACGTATTCCTGCGCCTGTCTCCAATCATTTATACAACGTGACACTGGAATAGTGGAGGCAGCTCCTGTTTTCTTTGCGACTTGCGATAACTCTCTGTGGTTCTGAATCAATAGTTGTTTAGTGGTCCGAACTTGCTTGACCATGCTGTAGAACTGTCTGTTACTGTTACATGCAATATGCTTTGTGGACTTCACTGGACAGAGGTTGCTATCCGGTTTTGTGATAAAACATGTGGTTGAATTTATTCTGCCACTGTGTTTTCTTATTGTCTCGGCCTTTAGGCATATATATCACGGTCACAAGGCATATGAATTAACAGGTTATATAGAGCAAAACAACGCAATTATCACAACACATAGGTTTGTTATATGGCTTCCCCAGTGATTTCCACCCACACACACCGCTACTGTACACACTTCCTCTTGGTCACAGGTGCAGCTCATCACCTGTGATCAGGGATCTAGGAAGAGAGAGAGAGAGGGAACAAAGAGAGAACACTTTATAACACTAGATAATAACTCTCATTCGTACAACTACTTAAGAATAAGAGATCAGGATGAAATGTGAAAGTATGCATATATATATATATATAACCATAAGTTAATGAAATATGGATTATGATACTGATTAATTTACTGACCAGTAGGATAATGGTAAACATAACAATAAACATCCACTCTGTTATACTCATGCCCCCCTCCTTCTAGACAGAGATGGCAGGCGCCCCACGAAAGCCTCCCTTCACAGTTACCGACAAATGCAGCATAAATACTGTCAATGTAAAATGCATATAAAATCAACAGTGTAATGGTTGGATTCAGTCTGGTGTCAGGTGAACTGTTGTGGCCTCACCTTTGGTCTAATAATTTCCACATAATCTCCAAACTGTTCCCTTTTAATTGATTATGCATATGCTTTTCATATCTCTTCTGTAAGAAACATTTCAATTCAGCCCAATCCATATAGGTCAATTCTCAACAAAAGATTGAAATCCAAAAGGGGAATTTTTTTGAATATATAATTGTCATAATCTTGTCAGGCTTTGTTTAAGAGAACGGCGTCGCTACCCTACTCGCTACAGGGAAAGCGCATCTATCGGAGCGGGATGGACTTGTGCTATATCAAGACAGGATTGTCATCCCAGCTTCACAGAGAGAAGTTCTACAACAGATACACAAAGGTCTCATGGGGCTGACAAAGTGCAGAGAAAGAGACAAGACGTCGGTGTGGTGGCCGGGCATCAGCGGCCACATCGTGAGAAAAGTGATGTCATGCAGGTTCTGTACAGAGAACAAACCAACTCAAAAGAGAGAACCACTCGTCATGGGAGGATTGGAGGTTGTGTCCATCACAGACAACACCCCCGTACCACACAATGGTTGTCGCCCTAGCAAGGCTAGAAGAATATGAACTGGACCGTACCATCATGGACTGCAGGGGTCCAGCCATCTGTCTAACATGCTTAATGTTTTTGTTGTATAAAGATTTATTTGAATTTCTGAGCTAGAGGACATAGAAATAGCTCATAGTGGTGGACTACCATTCTAGGGACATAGAAATAGCTCATAGTGGTGGACTACCATTCTAGGGACATAGAAATAGCTCATAGTGGTGGACTACCATTCTAGGGACACCTGCCCACTACCACTAACCAGCAGGTCATCACCCACCCGAAAGGTATGTTTGTATAATGGGGGATACCTACTGAGCTGGTTAGCGATAACGCTACTCAGTTTGTCTGCACTGAGTTGAAGGAGTTCAGCAAGAAGTATGGTTTGGCTCATACCACCTCCAGTCCCCATTACCCGCTGGCAAATGTAGCTGCGGAGAGAGCTGTACAGACAGCTAAGCAAATTCTTCAACACAACCAGACCCACACATGGCTCTGATGTGCTACCGAGCCACGCCCATCAGCGCCACAACTGGAGCAAGCCCAGCGCAACTCATGACTGGACGTCTGATCCAGACGAAGGTCCCCGTGCTGGATGGGGAAACTCCAACCAAAATGTATCAGCCACAACAGTGTTAAATAAAAAGGACCAGAAAGCCAAACAAGTTTACCAGTTCTTCTATAACAGGAGGCTTTCAGTGTGCCCCCTACTGGACAGAGTGTCAGAGTCAAGCTGGACAGAGAGAAAGGATTGGGGAAAAAACACCAGCAGTGGACATCAGCAAATCTCCATAGCCGAGATCCTACGTTGTGGAAACAGAACACGGCACCGTCGCTCGGAGAAACAGAGCGACACCTTCAGGCTTTTCCCAGAGTCACCTACTCCAGAGAAATAGCAGCAGAACAACAAAAGAGTCACCCAGTCCACCAGTGAGGACAGCCAACTCCCATCCCCTCACTCAGTCCACCACTGGCTCAGCCTGCCTCATCACAACTGGTGAGAACGACCTCCAGAGGTCGAGGGGTAAAAACTACCACTGTGGTACAGAGACACTTGAGAAAAAAGAAAGAAAGAGGAACAGCAACTGTTTCAGATCCTCATGTTTCTGTGGACAAAGGGCTGTCTACCCCCCCATGTCCTAGTGAACACAGTTATGGGTATTGTCGATGTTAAAGAAAAACAAAACGTATGTTTACTAAAAATATATATGTGTTATTGAAATACAAATAGTTTGTATTGAAACGGACACTGGGTGAATATTTGTATTAGGTAGTTTTGATTTCTCTCAGAAAAGGGGAGATGTAGTCTGATAGATATCTCCCTAATTGATTGGTTATGCGTGTCCTAACCGGATATGACTAATCTAGCAATGAGGACTAGCAGATAGTAGCTCAGTGGACTGCATGTTAATTGTCTGATTTATGAAAGTTATTGATTAAGTCATTAAACATAACTAAACCGAATAATTCACTGCCTAGTCTCCATCATGACAGTAGCCCACATTGTGTGTGACTTTTAACTGTATTGTTGTATACATGTGCTAACATATGTACACATACAACCCCCCGTGGTATACAAGAATGTGGCAGCAGTCTCTTGGGATCTTCACTGGGACCTCTTCATCTGCATCTTCGTCTTTCACAGCTTTCCACATCTGAGGACAGACATCACAAAGAAACAGGCTTCACTTGATTACAATTAGACAGCCCTGACCATAATCTCTCTGTCTGTCTTCATAGTTTTCCTCTCTAGGGTGTAAAACGGGATAATATTTGTATAATGTCATCCCACAGCCCTATCTAACTAGTACACCTACTCCCTTTTTCTGACAGCCGGAGCAGAACATCATTTCACCCTCTTCCATTTCTGTTATCTACAAATGCAGCATTTGGAGCATTTCATTAACGATGATAAATAGGCCCTACATCAAGATAACAAGCTGAGATTGAGTTAATTAGCTGATGATATTTCACTGTAGCTGTAGTATGTATAGTCGGGCAGCTAGCTATCTAACAATCAGCTCATTAGCCCACGCACAGCTAATAACTAATTAAATAACACATAGTTTTTTTTTTTTTTAAACATTTTCAAAATGTATTTAGCTACTGGGAAAAAAAAGGTTCACGCCTGCGCCCACGAAGCGGGCCAGTGTTTCGGAGCGAAAGTGTAATTGAACTATTAGCTGCCTACCTGTAATGCAGGCCTATTATCGTCATGGTTGGTAACATTTGCCCATGTATTTATTTTTAGAGTTTCAATGAGTTGTAAAAAAAAATAAAAATAATGTCTCGGAGAACTCTGCTGAAGTCCCCTCAATTGAAGGTCAGCCGAGTTAACCTAGGCTACGTCACGCCTCGGTATTTCACGTTGTTGTATTATCATTAGTGGTCTGTTATCGGGTAAAAGCATATGCTTATTATTCATCATTTCTCAAATATTTATTAGCTAATCATTCAGTCGAATAGGCTATGCTACAGCCATTGAATCTGTCTTTCAGCGTTAAAGGGACGTTAAAAATGGCTAGTTCGGTCCACGACATTTAATGTTATTATATTTTTCAATCTTGAAATACAAGGACAAATATTATTTATCCGTGAGTGAAATTTCGCACTATGTGATATTCACTCAAAGCGGTGTAGAACGCCCCTCTGAATAAGGTGGCGTGTTTTTTTTGGGGGGGGGGGGGGCTGAACTGCGTTTGGGGGAGATGAAAGAAAGACGCGGACTGCATCGCCCCCGTCTCTCTCTAGCACAGTGAAACCGCGGCGCGGTGAAACACCGCTTCCCATTCATTTCAATGGAAGGAACGCGGCGACGGTCGCCGCGACCGCTGCTTGACGACCGCTGCCTGACGACGACCAATCACATCGAGTGGTTCGCCTGACGACGACCAATCACATCGAGTGGTTCGCCTGACGACGACCAATCACATCGAGTGGTTCGCTTGACGACGACCAATCACATCGAGTGGTTGCCATGACGAGTTTGACGCTACGCGACCCAAAATACTAGGATGGATGGAAATGTAAGTGATTATAATCTCATAACGAATCATGCAAATAATGTACAGTTTACAGGAATATGTTAGTTAATGTAGAGACAAACGATGATGCATATTATATATATATATATTTTTTTTTAATCATAACGTTAATTTACGAAAATCGCGATTTAGCAAGCTAGCTGATTAGTAGCCAACATTAGCCAGCTAGCCGGCTAGCTTTATGGGTGTTGTGATGGTGAGTATGACATTTGTAATTAATTCTGGTTGTTTAATGTTTTTGGGATTCCTGAAACAACCAGCAGACCAGGCTGTCGTCTTGTGGAACAGTGGATGTTAGGAATGTAGCTAGCTATGTTCTGGCTTATTGTGCAGTGGAGGATAACAAATCCCTGTATGCCTATGGATGTGTAACTAGCTATCTAGCCGATCTGTGTATGGACCCTAAAACCTTTGGTATACATATTAGTTCAGAACCGAGCTATGAACCTCAGCTATCATAGCCAGTTGTATCGACTTCAAAACAGTCTGAATGACATGAATGAAGCCTACGGATTGAGTAGAATATCATATAACTTTGTGCCAAGGATGCAAGTCGTATACACATGTAGTTATTACCATGCATGAGATCCACACATTGTAGCCTGTACATTATAATATATGCACTGTATTCATGTACTCGATCTTGGTAAATAAAGGTGCGGTTCAGGTATGAATGTCTTGGAGATTATTGTTCAGTCATATCCAATACCAGGAGTATCAAATTCCAGTCTTTTGTATGATCCTGTGTCTGCATGTATGTATTACAATTATACACTTCAACAGTGTTGACCAATCCTGGTCCTGGGACATCAATGGTTACACATTGTAACTAATAGACTAGAAACAGGATTTGACTAGTTAAAAGGCTGATTTGTAATTCATATATACAGAAATATAATTGTAAAAAAAAAAAAAAAACAGTACACTACACTTCCTAGGCATGATGTAAATACTGTAAAACCGGTTCATCTCAATATCTAATGTCCTTCATCTGCATTGATCTGATAAACACAGGATAGGTGTAGTATTTCATCAAATGAGAGACTTAATTTCAACCAGTAGAGAATGTGAAACGCTTCATTGAAAGAAGTTCATTATCCATGTGTTACAAATACAAGCACTATAAATATTATAATTATAAACGTAATATTATAAATACATGTTCAATCTGTACTTCAAATGCACATCTGTTGTGCATTTATAAAAACAAGAGGAAGATAGAGGTGTAAACGACAGAAAGGGAAAGAGGTAAGAACATAAGCTGCCTTCTCTGCTCCTATGATTTATTGAATCGCAGTGCAACCCAAATATTCTCTCAGTTCATCACAATTGCATAAGCGTCTCTAGTCGGCCCGACGGGTATCTTAAAAGCGGGTGAGGCGGCGATGACGGGACTGGGGGTTGGCATCCTCTCTCACATCAAAACCTATCTGCAGACGAGAGACCGATGGAGAGAGAGATATAGCATGTTTAAGCCTTGTGTTTTTATTTTTTATTCGAGCATTCTTAGTGATATTCACTCAAAGCGGTGTAGAACGCCCCTCTGAATAAGGTGGCGTGTTTTTTTGGGGGGGGCTGAACTGCGTTTGGGGTGGGGGAGATGAAAGAAAGACGCGGACTGCATCGCCCCCGTCTCTCTCTAGCACAGTGAAACCGCGGCGCGGTGAAACACCGCTTCCCATTCATTTTTGCATTTCAATGTAAAGCATCTCTTTTAATAATACTTCCTGTTGACCTGACCAAGTGACCTCTCACCTCTGATCATGCTGTGCCCTCTATGTAGCCAGATCAGATGGGTTCACCGACACAGCTGAGATAACCTAGAGGATTTAGGGTTGAATCTCTGTGTGTGTGTGTGTGTATGTGGCCTCACCTGGTGTCCACACTAAGTGGCTGCAGAGTACTTTATGCTGAAAAACATGAACGGACACACGAGGACAAACAATATAGCGTAGTTATAGAAATAACAAAGTGTCATACTATTCTCCATGGTTGGCCCTCTTGCCTATTCTCTGAAGGTGGAAGGAGCCACAGTTATACACCTGAGCCTGCTTACTGCACAACACAATCCATCAATCAGATTGATACATGAGTGTGTAGGTGTGGGATATAGAGTGTCTAATTGTTCTACATTACGGCGGCGAGCTGCAGATCCCCTCCTGGTCCTCGTGTCCATTGTTAGGGTTCGTTCCTTGTTTCCTTGTCAATCATTGGCTCGTTGGTGAAATTAGCGTTATGACAATGTCTTTAATTAAATCATTCAAAAACCTTTATTAATGTAATTGCAGACAGAAGTTGACAAACGGGAACATAGCACGCATGTTTCCCAGTAAGTTCTGCACTTTAGGGAAAGTCCAAGTTGCTTTTATCACGCTTGTAGCCAACCCTCTGTGATGACACTGCGTTCGTTTATTACTATCTACTTATAAGACCAAGCCCATGCATCCACAGCTGCACAAACATATAGTTCGGTGTTATCTAAACGCTAGGCAATAAATGTCCACTCCCCAAAGTTGATTTATTGTGGAATGCCTTTACTAGTCTCTTATCTCCCCACTCCCCTGCAAAGCTCAGTCACACATTTCCCATAGGGAAGCAAAGAGAGAGAGAACTAAAACAATTGAGGAACAATACTAAACCTCTACTATGAATATATATTGTTAATCTGTAGTCTAGGAACCTATAAATGTAAGGAGGGAGGGGTCTTATAACCCCTCCCCTTATATTAATATAACATAAGCATAATCAATTATTATAGTACATCAAACATTTAGTACAGCCTTATCATGACCCCTAGGTGATCTTCTAACACCATCCTCATGAAGTTATGCAGGACACAGGTAGCCTTCACACACCTGAATTCCTCCAGGAGGCAGTCCCAGATGGGGGTGGGTATAATTTGTGGAACGTTCCAACAGGAATCTGTTCCAAAAACTTTCTAAAAATAACAAGGTTGCCAACAAACAAACAACGCATACAAAGTTGTATAGCGGCAGAATAAGATACCAGGTATGGAGTGGGCAATTTTGTTAAGTTTTTTCTATTTGGCAGCTTGTTAGCTGGGTGAATTGATCATGCTACTTTGTATGCATTATTTGTTGGCATCCTTGTTATTTACAAAGTTTTTGGAACAGATTCTAGTTGGAACGTTCCACAAATTATACCCACCCTCCCAGATGTTCCTGGTCACCCAACCTTGCAGTGCCCTACACATTAACTGTAGGCAATCGTTTTGAAGGAATCTCCAGTTACAAGGTATCTGCAGGTGTATATGGAAGATAATGTAATTATTAGACTTTTACATCACCAGGTCATTGTGGATTGCTAAAGTATAATATCCCTGATAACAAATTATGATAACATTGGATTGATAGATGCATGGGCACACATATGTGCGTGGGACAATAACAGGATCATATCAAGGATTAGCATAAAAAAATGAATACATAAATACCACTTGAAGCGTGACGATTTGTTGGATCATTTGAATCAGCTGTGCAGTGCTGAGGCAAAAACAAACATGTTCGCCCCTTTGAGTCCCCAGGACCTGGCCTGAGAACCACTGCTCTTCACTGGGACCTCTTCATCTGTAGACAGGCTTTCACCGCTCTCTGTATCCGAGGACAGAAAACCTCACAAGAAACAGACTTCATTCTAGTCCAATTACACCGTACTGAAGATTATGTTACTATTATCTCTGTCCTCACTTCAAGGGACAGGAACTACACAGAACAACCTGCCCTATCCAGAATAGCCTCCTCTCTCACAGACAGTTGGGGCTGCTATCCTATCACCCTCCTCCATGGCTGCTAGCTAGCTAGTGATAAATACATCAAGATCGCTAGTTCATATGACGGTAAGTAGATGGTGATATTTCATTCACTTAGCTAGCTATCTATACACTATGTGAAGTTGGCTAGATAACTAGTTAATATGAAGTCATGGTAAACGACGACGTCCCAGACTTCAATAGACACAACAGTTCTCTGCCGTCTGCCTCCCTCTCTCTGATGTCCACCTCTTTGACCTTTACACCCACACACACACACATTTTATTTCTGTAGTTCTCATATATAGTAGACAAACCAGTTTAATATCTATAGGTGTACCAAACGGTTAAGTGATTAACTATTAAGCGCAGTTGGATTAAGTGATGGTCAAATGTATTTAAACAAATGAGAAGAGAATCATATGAAAAGTGTTGTGAGTATTGCATTGTGAAAAAGGTAATTACTTTATATGAAAGGTATTTCTAGATTAAACACTGATTAGGTTTGGTGAAAAAGTTACTGTGTGATTTTATGTGTTGTACTTAGTCAATTGAAAATGTGCGTAAAGGTTTGAAATAACAGCTTTTTTTATGATCTGTTTTGAGTTTTGTTATAAAGAGTTGTAAAATCTTACCACACACCTGTAAAAATAGTACCAAAGCAATAACAAAAACCGGTAGTATAGGTTAGTCAACAAGATCTCATAGTTTCCCTTCGAAATTCTACGTATTATGGATGAAAGTCTATATTTGACACATTACAGGGTTAATTCCGTGTGGTTACAAGGTTAAAACAGAAACAACAACAGGTATTAACAGGTATTCGTTCAGAGTGGTTAAGGTTAGGGCTAGGGTTTGGGGAAGGCTTAAAACTATGCTCCATTAACTATCATCAAGCATTCTCAGGACTTGCTAGAGCATTACGAACTGCAGCTGTGGTCTGAGCAGTACGAACTGCAGCTGTGGTCTGAGCAGTACGAACTGCAGCTGTGGTCTGAGCAGTACGAACTGCAGTGGTGGTCTGAGCAGTACGAACTGCAGCTGTGGTCTGAGCAGTACGAACTGCAGTGGTGGTCTGAGCAGTACGAACTGCAGCTGTGGTCTGAGCAGTATGAACTGCAGTGGTGGTCTGTCTGAGCAGTACGAACTGCAGTGGTGGTCTGAGCATTACGAACTGCAGTGGTGGTCTGAGCATTACGAACTGCAGTGGTGGTCTGAGCATTGTGCTCCAGCTCTGAGCATGACCAGTGCTGGGCAATTGTTTTTATGAACACAGAGGAAGGCATATTTTTATTTATTTAACCTATATTCAACCAGGCAAGTCAGTTTACAACAAATTCTTATTCACAATGAAGGCCTACCGGGGAACAGTGGGTTAACTGCCTTGTTCAGGGGCAGAACGACAGATTTTTACCTTGTCAGCTCAGGGATTTGACCCAGCAACCGTTGGGGTACTGGCCCAACGCTCTAACCACTAGGCTACCTGCATGTTACTGGCCCAACGCTCTAACCACTAGGCTACCTGCTGGTTACTGGCCCAACGCTCTAACCACTAGGCTACCTGCTTGTTACTGGCCCAACGCTCTAACCACTAGGCTACCTGC
>QNTS01005199.1:57309-69482 GCA_003317085.1 Hucho hucho | reverse complement strand
GGTGGTGGTAGTAGGGGTGGTGGTAGTAGTAGGGGTGGTGGTAGTAGGGGTGGTGGTAGTAGTAGATGGAATTGCTTTAGAAGCTTCTGATAATTGACATCATTTGAGTCAATTGGAGGTGTACTTGTGGACAGTAGTCTGAAAGAATTGTTAAAATTCCATCACTACTTTTATTTCCCTCAAACACTTAATTTTGATAATGTCACGAAGGTGACACGTAATGCATTTTTGATGAAGTTTATTGTTATTATGTTCTAGAAAGTTGATTTCTTGTTACTACCACCACCCCTTCTACCACCACCACCCCTACTACTACCACCACCCCTACTACCACCACCACCCCTACTACCAACACCACCCCTACTACCACCACCCCTACTACTACCACCACCCCTACTACCACTACCACTACTACCACCACCACCCTACTACTACTACCACCACCCCTTCTACCACCACCCTTTCTACCACCACCACCCCTACTACTACTACCACCACCCCTTCTACCACCACCCCTACTATCACCACCCCTACTATCACCACCACCCCTACTACCACCACCCCTACTACCACCACCACCCCTACCACCACCAACCCTAGGGGTGGTGGTAGTAGTAGGGGTGGTAGTAATAGTAGGGGTGGTGGTAGTATGGGTGGTGGTAGTATGGGTGGTGGTGGTAGAAGAGGTGGTGGTAGTAGGGGTTGTGGTAGTAGAAGGGGTGGTGGTAGTAGGGGTGGTGGTGGTAGTAGGGGTGGTGGTAGTAGTAGGGGTTGTGGTGGTAGTAGGGGTGGTGGTGGTAGAAGGGGTGGTGGTGGTAGTAGGGGTGGTGGTGGTAGAAGGGGTGTTGGTAGTAGTAGGGGTAGTGGTAGTATGGGTGGTGGTAGTATGGGTGGTGGTGGTAGAAGGGGTGGTGGTAGTAGAAGGGGTGGTGGTAGTAGGGATGGTGGTGGTAGTAGGGGCCCGAGCCTTCTCTGGTCTCTCCTCCACCCGTTACAGGGTCTGGGCTGCCGAAGCCATCCACCATTAAGACAAATTGAAAACCCTTGTCATTTGGTGACTCCATTACCCACAATATTACATTTAAAAAGAATCATCCAGCAATCATACACTGTTACCCAGGGGGCAGGGCTACCGACATGAAGGCTAATCTGAAGATGTTGCTGGCTGATGGTAAAACTGGCGAGTGTAGAGAGTATAGGGATATTGTTATCCACGTCGGCACCAACGATGTTAGGATGAAACAGTCAGAGGACACCATGCACAACATAGCTTCAGCGTGTAAATCAGCTAGAAAGATGTGTTGCCATCGAGTAATTGTCTCTGGCCCCCTCCCAGTTAGGGGGAGTGATTAGCTCTACAGCAGTCTCACAACTCAATCGCTGGTTGAAAACTGTTTTCTGCCCCTCCCAAAAGATAGAATTTCTAGATAATTGGTCCGCTTTCTGGGACTGACGGACTCCATCCAAGCTGGAGGGGTGCTCTCAATTTATCTACGAACATAGACAGGGCTCTAACTCCTCTAGCTCCACAATGAGATAGGGTGCAGGCCAGGCAGCAGGCTGTTAGCCAGCCTGCCAGTTTAGTGGAGTCTGCCACTAGCACAGTCAGTGTAGTCAGCTCAGCTATCCCCATTGAGACCGTGTCTGTGTCTTGATCTAGGTCGGGCAAAACGAAACATGGCGATGTTCGCCTTAGCAATCTCACTGGAATAGAGACCTCCTCCATTCCTGTCTTTATTGAAAGAGATTGTGATAATATATCACATCTCAAAATAGGGCTACTTAATGTTAGATCCCTCACTTCCAAGGCAGTCATTGTCAATGAACGAATTACTGATCATAACCTTGATGTGATTGGCCTGACTGAAACATGGCTCAAGCCTGATGAATTTATTGTGTTAAATGAGGCCTGTCCTCCTGGTTACACTAGTTACCATATTCCCCCGCGCATCCCACAAAGGCAGAGGTGCTGCTTTTGACAGCAAATGTATATTTACAAGAAAAAAATGACTGCGTTTGTCTTTTGAGCTTCTATTCACTTTTTATAGCTACTGTTTACAGGCCTCCTAAGCCGTATGCAGTGTTCCTCATTGAGTTCCCTGAATCCCTATCAGACCTAGAAGTCATGGCAGATAATACCAACATTTTTGGTGACTTCCATATTCACATGGAAAAGTAAACAGACCCACTCCAAAAGGCTTTTGGAGCCATCGACTCAGTGGGTTTTGTCCAACATGTCTCCGGATCTATGCATTGCCACAGTCATACTCTGGATCTAGTTTTGTTTTGGAATAAATATTGTGGATCTGAGTATTTTTCTTTATAATCCTGGACTATCGGACCACCATGTTATTACGTTTGAAATCTCAACAAATGATCTGCTCAGACCTCAACCAAGAACGATCAAAAGCTGTGCTATAAATTCTCTGACAACCCAAAGATTCCTAGATGCCCTTCCAGACTCCCTCCACCTACCCAAGGACGTCGGAGTACAGGAATCAGTTAACCACCTAACCGAGGATCTAAATTTAACCTTGCGTAATACCCTTGATGCAGTCGCACCTCTAAAAACAAAAAACATTTGTCACAATAAATTATTTATAGAAAATACCCGAGCCCTGAAGCAAGGTTCCGTTAAATTGGAACGGAAATGGTGCTCCACCAAACTGGAAGTCTTCTGACTAGCTTGGAAAGACAACACCGTTCAATATCGAACAGCCCTGCTGCTGCTCGATCAGCCTACTTTTACAACCTAATTGAGGAGAATAAGAATAAGAATAATCCAACATTTATTGTTGATACTGTCGCAAAGCTATCTAAAAAGCAGCATTCCCCAAGAGAGGATGGCCTTCACTTCAGCAGTGATGGATTCATGAACTTCTTTGACAAAAAGATCATGATCATTAGAAAGCAAATTACAGACCTCTCTTTGAATCTGGGTCTGAACAGAACCACCAGAACCTACAGTAGGATCAATGGAGACACTGAAGTTTGTTTACCCTGTCTCTCGAACACATTCACGAAGATAGTAATGGTCTCTAAACCTTCCAGATGCCTACTGGACCCTATTTCCAGCTACCTACTTCCTGTGCTTGGCCCTCCTATGTTGAACTTAACAAATGTCTCCCTATCCTCCGGATGTGTACCAAACTCACTAAAAGTGGCAGTAATAAAGCCTCTCCTGAAAAAGCGAAACCTTGACTCTGAGAAAAAAAAGAAAAAACTAAATTGGCGTATATCGTATCTCACATTCCTCAGAAATATCTGAAAAAGCTGCTATGCCGCAATTCACTGCCTTCCTGAAGAAAAATAATGAACATGAAATGCTCCAGTCTGGTTTTAGACACCATCATAGTACTGAGACTGCACTTGTAAAGGTGGTAAATGACCTTTTAATGGCGTCAGACCAAGGTCCTCGTGCTCCTAGACGTTAGTGCCATTTGTGACACCATCGATCACCACATTCTTTTGGAGAGATTGGAAACCCTAATTGGGCTACATAGACAAGTTCTTGCCTTGGTTAGATATTATCTGTCAGAAAGATATAAGTTGATCTCTGTGGTTGGTTTGTTCTCTAACAAATCAAGGGTACGTTTCAGTGTTCTTCAAGGTTTCATTTTAGGACCACTATTGTTTTCACTATATATTCTACCTCTTGTTGATGTCATTCGCTGCTTTAACTTTCAAGTCGGTCCCTCTTCTTGTTCGGGCGGTGTTCGGCGGTCGACGTCACCGGTTTTCTGACCATCATCGCTGCCCTTTTTATATGTGTTCTGTTGGTTTTGTCTATTGTACACACCTGTTGTTAATTTCTCCCAATCACGCAACTGTTTATATTCCTTCCTTCCCGTCTTCCCATTGTGCGTGATTGTCAGGTTGTACCGTTTGTTCTTGTATGTTTCCCAGTCTGTGTACTGAGGGCTATTGTATTGTAATTGCCGGGTTGCTGGATTTGCGCCCGTTTATTTTTGAAGTTCGTGTGGGTATTTTGTTTTCGCCAGAGTTATTGTTTGTGGACTGGTGACGCAATTAAAATACCTTTTCACACGTGAACTACCTCCTGCGCCTCTTTTCCACAACTGAACCACGGACATTACACACACAGCTGTACATTTCGATGAAACATGGGGAAGCCCCAAAATTGCCCTACCTGGAAGCCTGCGTTTCAGACATAAGTGGATGGCAGCAAATGTTTTACTTTTAAACTCAAACAAAACAGAGATGCTAGTTTTAGGTCCCAAGAAACAAAAGAGATCTGCTGTTGGATCTGACAATCTTGATGGTGGTACAGTCTCAAATAAAACTGAAAGACTGCAACGTTACTCTGGACCCTGATCTCTCTTTTGACGAACATATCAATAATATTTATAGAAACCTAAACTAAAACACCAAACAGCAAGCAATGCAAATGTAGAAGCACGGTGGCTAGGAAAAACTCCCTAGAAAGGCTGAAACCTAGGAAGAAACCTAGAGAGGAACCAGGCTCTGAGGGGTGGCCAGTCCTCTTCTGGCTGTGCTGGGTGGAGATTATAAGAGTACATGTTCTCTTGATAAGGTCTACACCTGTTGTATTCAGCGCATGTGACAAATAAAATATGATTTGATTTGATGAGTTCCAAACTGCCTCTGGAAGCAAGGTCAGCACAAGAACTGTTTGTCTGGAGCTTCATGAAATGGGTTTCCATGGCTGAGCAGCCGCACACAAGCCTAAGATCACTATGCGCAATGCCAAGCGTGGTCTGGAGTGGCCAGGAGAACGCTACCTGCCCCAATACATAGTACCAACTGTGAAGGTTGGTGGAGGAGGAACAACGGTCTAGGGCTGTTTTTCATAGTTCGGGCTTGGCTCCTTAGTTTCAGTGAAGGGAAATCTTAACACTACAGCTTACAATGACATTCTAGACAATTCAGTTCTTCCAACTTTGTGGCAACAGTTTTGGAAGGCACTTTCCTCTTTCAGCATGACAATGCCCCCGTGAACAAAGCAAGGTCCATACGGAAACAGTTTGTCAACATTGTTGTGGAAGACCTTGACTGGCCTGCACAGAGCTCTGACCTCAACCCCGTCGAACACCTTTGGGATGAATTGGAATGCCGACTGCGACCCAGGCCTAATCGCCCAACATCAGTGCTTGATCTCACTAATGCTCTTGTCTCTGAATGGAAGGAAGTCCCCGCAGAAATGTTCCCAAAATCTAGTGGAAAGCCTTCCCAGAAAAGTGGAGGCTGTTATGGCAGGAAAGAGGGGATCAACTACATATTAATGCCCATGATTTTGGAATGAGATGTTGGACGAGCAGGTGTCCACATACTTTGATCATGTAGTGTATGTGTATTAAAGTTTAGTATTTGGTCCATATTCCAATGACTACATCAAGCTAGTTTAGTATTTGGTCCATATTCCAATAACTACGTCAAGCTAGTTTAGTATTTGGTCCATATTCAAATGACTACATCAAGCTAGTTTAGTAATTGGTCCCATATTCCTTGTACGCAATGACAACATCAGCTAGATCATTTATTTTGGTACTGACGTTTTTGGTCACAGGTCCAGGAATGGCTGAATAATTGCAACATTTGCCTAGAACTAACTCTGCATATAGCAATTATGAGTGATTTGAAAAGTCATAGTCAATCGATCAATAATATAATCATTATTTTGAGCAAAAATGTGTATCTACAATTTACAATCTGTAGAAGCTATGAGAATAGAAGCATCACAGCACAGTTGAAAAATATATGGCAAATAGAAATCCACTATGGAATGGTGTTAAGAGATCGATGGGGGGAGTTGAATTGGAGCTGAAGGGTGGGACTAATAACAACAAGATAACCAATGTAAAACATACGGGGTCTGTAAAATGTATAGAGGTTCAGAACTTTTGTGAAATAGCACAGTTACAAATAGAAATCAAACTGGATGGACATCAGAAATAGAGGAAGGCCAGGAATAAAAAACAAACAAAATATAACTATTGATTGTCTGTATGTATTAGCTGGAAGTAGAAGCCTAATTGTTAAAATTCATTGGTTTACTCCAATAATAAAGGAACATATATTCTAAAAACAAGTGTATATATGTATATATGTATTTGTATGTCTGTACATGTATGTGTATATGTATGCATGTTTACAATGCCTTGCAAAAGTATTCATCCCCTTTACTATGAAGCCCCTAAATAAGATCTGGTGCAACCAAAAGACCGACGTGTACTATGGTGCAGCTCCAGACCGACATGTACTATGGTGCAGCTCCAGACCGACATGTACTTTGGTGCTGCTCCAGACCGACGTGTACTGTGGTGCAGCTCCAGACCGACGTGTACTATGGTGCAGCTCCAGACCAACGTGTACTGTGGTGCAGCTCCAGACCGACGTGTACTGTGGTGCAGCTCCAGACCGAGCTGAGAGACAAGGCAAGAAGGGCCTTCTATGCCATCTAAAAGCAGATAAAATGATATCATATTGGATAGACATGGTTTTAAAAAGGTAGTGGTAATATTTAATTCAGTACATACATTTGTACTGAATTATTTTCTTTCATTACAACCTGTAATTGAAATTGATTTTTATTTGGATTTCATGTAATGGGCATACACAAAATAGTCCAAATTGGTGAAGTAAAATTTGAAATTTATGAAAAGTGATGCTTCCATATGTATTCCCCCACTTTACTATGAAGCCCCTAAATAAAATCTGATGCAACCAATTACCTTCAGAAGTCACATAATTAGTTAAATAAAGTCCACCTGTGTGCAATGTCACCTGATCTGTCACATGATCTCAGTATATATACACCTGTTTTGAAAGGTCCCAGAGTCTGCAACACCACTAAGCAAGCGGCACCACCAAGCAAGCGGCACCATGAAGACCAAGGAGCTCTCCAAACAGGTCAGGTAAAAAGTTGTGGAGAGGTACAGATCAGTGTTGGGTTATAAAAAAATATCAGAAACTTTGAACATCCCACGGAGCACCATTAAATACATTATAAAACAAATTGAAAGAATATGGCACCACAACAAACCTGCCAAGAGAGGGCCGCCCACCAAAACTCATGGACCAGGCAAGGAGGGCATTTATCAGAGAGGCAACAAAGAGACCAAAGATAACCCTGAAGGAGCTACAAAGCTCCACAGCGGAGATTGGAGTATATGTCTATAGGACCACTTTAAGCCGTACACTCCACAGAGCTGGGCTTTACGGAAGAGTGGCCAGAAAAAAGCCATTGCTTCAAGAAAAAAATAAGCAAACACGTTTGGTGTTCACCAAAAAGCATGTGGGTGACTCCCCAAAAATCTGGAAGAATGTACTCTGGTCAGATGAGACTAAAATTTAGCTTTTTGTCCATCAAAGAAAACGCTATGTCTGGTGCAAACCCAACACCTCTCATCACCCCGAGGACACCATCCCCACAGTGAAGCATGGTGGTGGCAGCATCATGCTGTGGGGATGTTTTTCATCGGCAGGGACTGGGAAGCTGGTCAGAATTGAAGGAATGATGGATGGTGCTAAATACAGGGAAATTCTTGAGGGAAACCTGTTTCCAAGTAATTAAAGAGCAGCAGTAAAAAATACCAATATATACACAGGGGTGCCGGTACAGAGTCAATGTGCAGGGGCACCGGTTAGTTGAGGTAGTATGTACACGTAGGAAGAGTTAATTGAAGTGACTATGCATAGATGACAACAGAGAGTGGCAGTGGTGTGGAGGGGGGGGGGGGGCAATGCAAATAATCTGGGTAGCCATTTGACTAGATTTGAGAATGGGACGGAGGTTCACCTAAGCATGCTGATAAAGCAACACTTGAGTGGTTTAAGGGGAAACCTTTAAATGTCTTGGAATGGCCCAGTCAAAGCCCAGACCTCAATCCAATTGAGAATCTGTGGTAGGACTTAAAGATTGCTGTACACCAGTGGAACCCATCCAACTTGAAGGAGCTGGAGCAGTTTTGCCTTGAAGAATGGGCACAAAGCCCAGTGGCTAGATGTGCCAAGCTTATAGAGACATACCCCAAGAGACTTGCAGCTGTAATTCCTGCAAAAGGTGGCTCTACAAAGTATTGACTTTGGGAGGGGTGAATAGTTTTGCACACTCGAGTTTCCCAATAAAAAATATTTTGCATCTTCGAAGTGCTAGGCATGTTGTGGAAATCAAATGATACAAACCCCCCCAAAATCAATTTTAATTCCAGGTTGTAAGGCAACAAAATAGGAAAAATTCCAAGGTGGGTGAAAACTTTCGCAAGCCACTGTATATACAGTTGAAGTCAGAAGTTTACATACACTTAGGTTGGAGTCATTAAAACTTGTTTTTCAACCACTCCACAAATGTCTTGTTAACAAACTATAGTTTTTGCAAGTCAGTTAGGACATCTACTTTGTGCATGATACAAGTAATTTTTCCAACAATTGTTTACAGACAGATTATTTCACTTATAATTCAGTGTATCACAATTCCAGTGGGTCAGAAGTTTACATACACTAAGTTGACTGTGCCTTTAAACAGCTTGGAAAATTCCAGAAAATTATGTCATGGCTTTAGAAGCTTCTGATAGGCTAAATGACATCATTTGAGTCAATTGGAGGTGTACCTGTGGATGTATTTCAAGGCCTACCTTCAAACTCAGTGCCTCTTTGATTGACATCATGGGAATATCCAAAGAAATCAGCCAAGACCTCAGAAAAAAATTGTAGACCTCCACAAGTCTGGTTTATCCTTGGGAGCAATTTCCAAACACCTGAAGGTACCACGTTCATCTGTACAAACAATAGTATGCAAGTATAAACACCAAGGGATCATGCAGCCGTCATACCGCTCAGGAAGGAGACGCGTTCTGTCTCCTAGAGATGAACATACTTTGGCGCGAAAAGTGCAAATCAATCCCAGAACAACAGCAGAGGACCATGGGAAGATGCTGGAGGAAACAGGTACAAAAGTATCTATATCCACAGTAAAACGAGTCCTATATCGACATAACCTGAAAGGCTGCTCAGCAAGGAAGAAGCCACTGCTCCAAAACCGCCATAAAAAATACATATTACAGTTTGCAACTGCACATGGGGACAAAAATCGTACTTTTTGGAGAAATGTCCTCTGGTCTGATGAAACAAAAATAGAACTGTTTGGCCATAATGACCATCGTTATGTTTAGAGGAAAAAGGGGGAGGCTTGCAAGCCGAAGAACACCATCCAAACCGTGAAGCACGGGGCTGGCAGCATCATGTTGTGGGGGTGCTTTGCTGCAGGAGGGACTGGTGCACTTCACAAAATAGATGGCATCATGAGGAAGGACAATTATGTGGATATATTGAAGCAACATCTCAAGACGTCAGTTTGGTTGCAAATGGGTCTTCCAAATGGACAATGACCCCAAGCATACTTCCAAAGTTGTGGCAAAATGGCTTAAGGACAACAAAGTCAAGGTATTGGAGTGGCCATCACAAAGCCCTGACCTCAATCCTATAGAACATGTGTGGGCAGAACTGAAAAAGCATGTGCAAGCAAGGAGGCCTACAAACCTGACTCAGTTACACCAGCTCTGTCAGGAGGAATGGGCCAAAATTCACCCAACTTATTGTGGGAAGCTTATGGAAGGCTACCCAAAATGTTTGGCCCAAGTTAAACAATGTAAAGGCAATGCTACCAAATACTAATTGAGTGTGTGTAAACATCTGACCCACTGGGAATGTGATGAAAGAAATAAAAGCTGATCCTAACTGACCTAAGACAGGGAATTTTTACTAGGATGAAATGTCAGGAATTGTGAAAAACTAAGTTTAAATGTATTTGGCTGTGTATGTAAATTTCCGACTTCAACTGTATATACACATGTGGGTATGTGTATGTATATATATATATATATATATATATATTTACCCCAAAAATGTATGGGGGATTAGAAATTATGCAGACAATTACAATCTATCCACAATATTAAAGCTGATTCACCCCCCCAAAAAAAAAATCCTAGCACGCAATGACTACATCAAGCTTGTGACTTTACAAACGTGTTGGATGCGTTTGCAGTTCGTTTGGGTTGTGTTTCTGATTATTTTGTGCCCAATAGATATGAATGGTAAATAATATATTATGTCGTTTTGGAGTCACTTTTATTGTAAATAAGAACATAATATGTCTACAGTAATGTGAATAGTAGCGTTACCATGATTACGAATAATCCTAAATGAATTGTGAGTGAGAAAGTTACAGAGGCACAAATATCATAACCCCCAAAAAACGCTAACCTCCACTGTTATTGCACACATCTCAGGAGGGAATGCAAATCAATTTATAAAATTTTTCACATGCGTTTTTCTGGATTTTTTTGTGGTTATTCTGTCTCTCACTGTTCAAATAAACCTACCATTAAAATTATAGACTGATCATTTCTTTGTCCGTGGGCAAACGTACAAAATCAGCAGGGTATCAAATACTTTTTTCCCCTCACTGTAATACAATTCTCAATATTATCTCCCAGTGTCGTTGCCACGTATTGCATCATCAACATGTCTAGACTTCAACTGATGTCCTGGATGACACACTATCCCCTTTATAGAGGACTACCTTCGACCAGGGACCAATGGAATGAAATTAAGTGGTTCGAAACAACACTAAACACATATCATGGAGCCCAGGAAGAGTTGTTTTCATTTTATTGCAAAAATATAACATTTTATATAATACACTACAAAAACATTTACTAACAACAACAACAACAACATACTGTTTCAGGAAGACAAACAAATAGTAAACAACTTTTTTTTTAAATGCGTTTTCATTGTTTTACTTAATTGATCAATTAACGCCATATGAATGGGTGAGTTATTTAATTAATTAAAACACTGTAAATGAATTAACGCGGGTCACTATTTGAAACACTTGTAAACCAAACAGATACTGTGCCACTATTCAGCAGCTTGGGCTGTAGATTCACGTCATTTTATATAAATAAATACCACTGTCATCTACTGATCGACAAAGAATAGAAGATAAAATATCTATATTTGTACAGCAGACGCAGCCTAGTTGCTATATAAGTACAGTGTGAGCAGTGATCCAGTAATTAAAGTGAATTCCTGTTGGTCAATATTTCACTAGTCTGCTGTTTTGAGCTGTCGGGTAGAATGGACTCAGTTCTGTAAATCTGTAATGCTATGTGTTAGCCTGGTCCCAGATCTGTTTGTGCTCTTGCTGTCATTGTCAGACAAACGTGACAAGGAGTTGGCATGATAGCACAAACAAACTGGCACTCAGGCTATGTACTGTACGCGTGGCAGTGGTTTGATAATGATATGCACTGAATATACATCCGTAACCCTGAAGGAAGCACACTGTTTAAAAGTGTGGAAAATTAAGAGGATCGTCTCACCAAGCTATTCCAGGTAGGCTTCAACTACAACTAAATGCTCTGGTCTTAACCGCTCTGGTCTTAGCCGAAAGACATAATCAATAACAACGTAAAAACCAGCAGATCAACAGAGTTTTTTTTTTTCACATGTTGATCATGTCAGTTGATTAGTCTGCATTTAGCCTCAGGCTACGGTACAGGGAATCCATGTCATATCCTCTGGAGAATACATATATTTCTATGATTCCGTCGGAAAGACTTGTGCTTTGTGAAGCTGAAAAGATGATCATACTGTAGACTCCCCTCAGTTAGGGGACAGATTTTCCTTGCGAATGTAGAAAAACAACAACATGCGTTTATAATATCCACACAGTACACAGTACATAACATTTAGCATGGTGCTTGTGGTTTTTTTTTTTCTTCTCCATTTAAGACCTAAAAGACATTCGGGTCAATCAAGACTTTTGTTAAATACCAATTGGAGAATACCTGGTAATAATTAACTTTAAGGTACTTATAAATATATCTTAACGTAAAGTGTTAGCGAACATCTGATACATATTGAAATGTTGACACCACGTGGCAATCACCCAACAAATAGTTGACAAACAGGTGTGTTTTGTCCATTATTCAATCACATAAAATAAGAATATGTTGTCTCCTACAAAGTGCAACTCAAATTAGTTTCATGATAAACTAGTCGTTTTTATGACATTCCTTACTTCTTTAGTTATCAAATAGTAGTCAGGCTACAGTCCACTACTCTGATGGAGTAGTCAGACCGTATCAGGGTGCAGTCCACTACTCTGATGGAGTAGTCAGACC
>QNTS01005199.1:32598-42862 GCA_003317085.1 Hucho hucho | reverse complement strand
TCCTGACCTGTGTGATGAGTTGACCATAAACTGGGATCTTCCTGACCTGTGTGATGAGTTGACCAGGGCTTTGAGACTGCTGGGGTTGCGTATCAGTTTGTCTAGCAGACAGACAATCTCCTCAAACTTGGGTCTGCTGTTCCTGTCCTTCTGCCAGCAGGCCATCATCAGGTGGTACAGAACTACAGGACAGTCCATAGGGCCAGGGAGACGGTAGCTCTCCTCAACTGCCTTAATAACCTGGAGGGAGAGGTCAGGGGTTAGAGGTCAGTTGGTACAGAACTACAGAGCTATGAGAGAGAGAGAGAGTCTAGCTGAGAGGGAGAAGGTGTCTAACAGAGAGAGAGAGAGAGAGAGAGAGAGAGAGAGAGAGAGAGAGAGAGAGAGAGAGAGAGAGAGAGAGAGAGAGAGAGAGAGGAGGCATCTCGCTAAGAGAGAGGGGGAGAGAGAGAAAACATAAAACTGAAGAAAATCAACAACACTGACAAATGGTTTGATGAAGAATGCAAAAACCTAAGAAAGAATTTGAGAAACCTATCCAACCAAAAACACAGAGAACCAGAAAACCTGAGCCTACGGCTTCAATATGGTGAATCACTAAAACAATACAGAAAAACACTACGGGAAAGAAGGAACAGAACGTCACAAATCAGCTCAATGCAATTGAAGAATCCATAGACTCTAACCACTTCTGGGAACATTGGAAAACAAACAACACGAAGAGTTATCTATCCAAAATGGAGATGCATGGCTAAACCACTTCTCCAATATATTTGACTCTATAACAAAGAACAAACAGCAAAAACATAGACATGATCAAATACAAATCTTAGAATCAACTATTAAAGACCAACAGAACCCACTGGATTCTCCAATTACATTGAAAATACAAACCCTCCAACCCAAAAAGACTTGTGTTGTTGATGGCATCCTCAATGAAATTAAACAGACTACAAATTTAAATTGGCTATACTTAAACTCTTAAGCCCCACCCTCTTCAACAAATATATCAACGAATTGGCGAGGGCACTAGAAGTCTGCAGCACCCAGCCTCATTCTACTACAATCTGAAGTCAAATGTCTACTGTTTGTTGATGATCTGGTGCTTCTGTCCCCAACCAAGGAGGGCCTACAGCGGCACATAGATCTTCTGCACAGGTTCTGTCAGACCTGGGCCCTGACAGTAAATCTCAGTAAGACAAAAATAATTGTGTTCCAAAAAAGGTCCAGTTGCCAGGACCACAAATACAAATTCCATCTAGACACCGTTGCCCTAAACGATACAAACCTCGGCCTAAACATCAGCGCCACGTGCAACTTCCACAAAGCTGTGAACGAGACAAGGTAAGAAGGGCCTTCTATGCCATCAAAAGGAACATAAAACTCAACATACCAATTAGCATCTGGCAACAACTAAAAATGAACCAGTTATCAAACCCATTGCCCTCTATGATTGTGAGGTCCGGGGTCCGCTCACCAGCCAATAATTCACAAAATGGGACAAACACCAAATTGAATTTGGCAAAAATATCCTCTGTGTACAACGTAAAACATGAAATAATGCATTCAGAGCAGAATTAGATCGATACCCGCTATTTATCAAAATCCAGAAACGAGCCGTTAAATTCTACATCAAAGCCACCACCTACAGAGGGACGAACATGGAGAAGAGTCCCCTAAGCAAGCTGGTCCTGGGGCTCTGTTCACTAACACAAACAGACCCCACAGAGCCCCGGGACAGCAACACAATTAGACCCAACCAAATCATGAGAAAACAAAAAGATAATTACTTGACACATTGGAAAGAATTAACAAAAAAACAGCAAACTAGAATGCTATTTGGCCCTAAACAGAGAGTACACAGTGGCGACTGACCTGACGACTGTGACTGACCCCAATTTGACTATGTACAGACTCAGTGAGCATAGCCTTGCTATTGAGAAAGGCCGCCGTAGGCAGACCTGGCTCTCGAGAGAAGTGCACACTGCCCACAAAGTTGGAAACTGAACTACACTTCTTAACCTCCTGCCAAATGTATGATCACATTAGAGACACGTTTCCACACAGATCTCACCGACTCACGAAGAATTTGAAAACAAATCAAACATTGATTATAACTATAACTCCTATACCCTTGTTTATTATCTATTCCATTTTCTTTGGCAATGTAAACATTCAGGAAACTAGGCGTATGTCGCACGTCACTACTTCACAGGAGAGACATTTGAACGTAAACATGTCTTTTTTTTTATCAAAATGCAGAAATTCTTTCTGGAACATGTGAACTATCATGCGCCTTAATAAGAAACTTGTATTCCATCTGTAAATTTTTTTTTAAACATTTATAAAATTACGAGCCTAGTTGGTATAGCCACAGAAAAAGACAGGAAACTTCCCGCTAGCCATGATTGGCAGAGATAATGGATGGGCTGGACATGCCGGGAGATGAGTTTGGATTGGTCTGCCATGTAACATGCTTCTGTCTATAATGTGAGTTGCTCAGTATCTGAAAGATATAACGTTAGCCATCGAGAACTACAAAAGTTTTGATACTTTTCTCAACAACATAGAGTAAGACACCTACACCACCTGATGTCACAGGAAGGCCAAAAAGATCATCAAGGACAAAAACCACCCGAGCCACTGCCTGTTCACCCTGCTATCATCCAGAAGGCGAGGTCAGTACAGGTGCATCAAAGCTGGGACCGAGAGACTGAAAAACAGCTTCTACCTCAAGGCCATCAGACTGTTAAACAGCCATCACTAACATTGAGTGGCTGCTGCCAACATACAGACTCAATCTCTAGCCACTTTAATAATTAATAATTGGGTGTAATAAATGTATCACTAGTCACTTAAACAATTCCACTTCATATAATGTTTACATACCCTACATTACTCATCTCATATATATATATATATGTGTATATACTGTACTCCATACCACCTACTGCATCTTGCCTATGCCGGTCAGCCATCGCTCATCCATATATTTATATGTACATACTCGTATTCATTCCTTTACTCTTGTGTGTATAAGGTAGTTGTTGTGAAATTGGTAGATTACTTGTTAGATATTACTGCACGGTCGGAACTAGAAGCACAAGCATTTCGCTACACTCACATTAACATCTGCTAACCATGTGTATGTGACAAATCAAATTTGATTTGATTTAAGATGGCTTCTAGCTTCTAAGACATGACAGACATGGTAGCTCTGCTTCTAGCTCCTAAGCAACTTCGCAGAAATATGGTTGTTATTTCTTACATTATTAGCCCAGAATGTTTTTTGAGTTATTACCTACAGCCGGAAATAACTTTTGGATTTCAGAGCGGCAGTAACTCCAGCATTACAACCAGAAACACAACTTTCCCGAATTGGATCGGAACAGAAATACCTTATTTACATAAGTATTCTGATCCTTTGCTGTGAGACTCAACATTTTGTTCAGCTGCATCCTGTTTCCATTGATCATCCTTAAGAAGTTTCTACAACTTGGAATCTGCCTGTGGTATCTTCAATTGATTAGACATGATTTGGAAAGCCACACACCTGTCTATATAAGGTCCCACAGTTGACAGTGCATGTCAGAGCAAATACCAAGCCATGAGGTTGAAGGAATTGTTCGTAGAGCTCCAAGACAGGATTGTGTCGAGGCACAGATCTGGTGAAGGGTACCAAAACATTTCTGCAGCATTGAAGGTCCCGAATATTTTTAAATTCATTTTAAATTCATTTATTTAACCAGGTTGGCCAGTTGAGAACAAGTTCTCATTTACAACTGCGACCTGGCCAAGATAAAGCAAAGCAGTTCGACACAAACAACACAGAGTTACACATAAACAAACGTACAGTTAATAACACAATAGAAAAATCTATGTACAATGTCTGCAAATGTAGAAGAGTAGGGAGGTTAGGCAATAAAGGCGAAATAATTACAATTCAGCATTAACACTGGAGTGATGGATTTGCAGATGATGATGTGCAAGTAGAGATACTGGGGTGCAAAAGAGCAAGAGGATAAATAACAATATGGGGATGAGGTAGTTGATACACTGAACTCTATCTGAGAAGTAGTTGGTGAACCAGGCGAGGCAGTCATTTGAGAAACCAAGGCTATTGAGTCTGTCGATAACAATGCAGTGATTGACAGAGTCAAAAGCCTTGGACAGGTCGATGAAAACGGCTGCACAGTACTGTCTTTTATCGATGGCAGTTATGATATCGTTTAGGACCTTGAGCGTGGCTGAGGTGCAACCCATGACCAGCTCGGAAACCAGATTGCAGAGCGGAGAAGGTACGGTGGGATTCGAAATTGTCGGTGATCTGTTTGTTAACTTGTCTTTCGAAGATTTTAGAAAGCCAGGGCAGAATGGATATAGGCCTATAACAGTTTGGGTCTAGAGTGTCACCCCCTTTGAAGAGGGAGATGACCGTGGCAGCTTTCTAATCTTTGGGAATCTCAGACGATACGAAAGAGAGGTTGAACAGGCTAGTAATAGGGGTTGCAAATATTGTGGCAGATAATTTTAGAAAGAGAGGGTCCAGATTGTCTAGCCCAGCTGATTTGTAGGGATCCAGATTTTGGAGCTTTTTCACAACATCAGCTGTCTGGTGCAGGGGGTGCTGAGCTGTTGGCCGGGGTAGGGGTAGCCAGGTGGAAAGCATGGCCAGCCGTAGAAAAATGCTTATTGAAATTCGCGATTATTGTAGACTTATCGGTGGTGACAGTGTTTCCTAGCCTCTGTGCAGTGGGCAGCTGGGAGGAGGTGCTCTTATTCGCCATGGACTATATAGTGTCCCAAAACTTTTGGGAATTAGTTCTACAGGATGCAAATTTCTGTTTCAAAAAGCTAGCCTTAGCTGTCCTAACTGACTGAGTATATTGGTTCCTGACTTCCCTGAAAAGTTGCATATCGCAGGGGCTATTTGATGCTAATGCAGAATGCCACAGGATGTTTTTGTGCTGGTCAAGGGCAGTCAAGTCTGGGGTGAACCAAGGGCTATATCTGTTCTTAGTTTAAAAAAAATTGGGGCATGCTTATTTAAGATGGCGAGGAAAGCACTTTTAAAGAGCAACCAGGCATCTTCTACTGACGGGATGAGGTCAACATCCTTCCAGGATACCCGGGCCAGGTCGATTAGAAAGGCCTGCTTGCTGAAGTGTTTTAAGGAGTGTTTGACAGTGATGAGGGGTGGTCGTTTGACCCATCACGCACGCAGGAAAAGAGGCAGTGATCGCTGAGATCCTGGTTGAAGACAGCAGATGTGTATTTAGAGGGCAAGTTGGTCAGGATGATATCTAAGAGGGTGCCCACGGTTACGGATTTAGGGTTGTACCTGGTAGGTTCCTTAATAATTTGTGTGAGATTGAGGGCATCTATCTTAGATTGTAGGATGGCCGGGGTGTTAAACATATCCCAGTTTAGGTCACCTAACAGTACGAACTCTCAGGATAGATGGGGGGCAATCAATTCACATATGGTGTCCAGGGCACAGCTGGGGGCTGAAGGTGGTCTATAACAAGCGGCAACGTTGAGAGACTTGTTTCTGGAAAGGTGGATTTTGAACAGTAGAAGCTCAAATTGTTTGGGCACAGACCTGGATAGTATGACAGAACTCTGCAGGCTCTCTCTGCAGTAGATTGCAACTCCGCCCCCTTTGGCAGTTCTATCTTGTCGGAAGATGTTATATTTAGGGATGGAAATTTCAGGATTTTTGGTGGCCTTGCTAAGCCATGATTCAGACACGGCTAGGACATCAGAGTTGGCGGAGTGTGCTAAGGCAGTGAATAAAACAAACTTAGGGAGGATGCTTCTAATGTTAACATGCATGAAACCAAGGCTTTTACGGTTACAGAAGTCAACAAATGAGAGTGCCTGGGGAATGGGAGTGGTGCTGGGGGCTGCAGGGCCTGGATTAACCTCTACATCACCAGAGGAACAGAGGAGTAGGATAAGGGTACGGCTAAAGGCTATAAGAACTGGTCGTCTAGTGCGTTCGGAACAGAGAGTAAAATGAGCAGATTTCTGGGCGCAGAAGAATAGATTCAAGGCATAATGTACAGACAAGGGTTTGGCAGGATGTGAGTACAGTGGAGATAAACCTAGGCATTGAGTGACGATGAGAGAGGTTTTGTCTCTGGAGGCACCAGATAAGCCAGGTGAGGTCGCCGCATGTGTGGGGGGTGGAACAAAAGGTCTATCTAAGGCATATTGGGCAGGGCTAGGGGCTCACAGTGAAATAAGATAATACTCACTAACCAAAACAGCAATAGACAAAGCATATTGACATTAGGGAGAGTTATGTGTAGCCGAGTGATCAAGGGTCCAATGAGTAGCACTAGATGAGTCAGGGAGCCAATTCTGTAGTCGCTGCTACGCTAGGCGAGCTGGAGATACGGCGATTCAGACAGCTAGCAGGCCAGGGGACGTCGCAAGGGAAGAGCATGTTGAAACCACCTCGGACGGTTACGTCGGCAGACCAGTCGGGATGGATCGGCAGGGACTCTGTGTCGGCAGTAAAGGGTCCAGGCCAATTGGCAAAATAAGTATTGTATCACAAGAATTGGCTGATGGATCTCTTTGGCTAGCCGGGAGATGGGCCTAGCTCGAGGCTAGCTCCAGGCTAACTGGTGCTTGCTTCAGGACAGAGACGTTAGCCAGGAGTAGCCACTCGGATAGCAGCCAGCTAGCTGCGATGATCCGGTGGAAAGGTTCAGAGCTTGCGGTAGGAATCCGGAGATGTGGTAGAGAAAAAGCAGTCCGATATGCTCTGGGTTGATATCCCGCTGTGCAGACTGGCAGGAATTGACCGGGTTGAGGCTGGCTGATGTCCGAGATAACGGTGAGGACCGCTAGCAGTGGCTAACTGACTACTATCTAGTAGCTAGTTAGCTGGCTAGCTTCTGATGGGGGTTCCGGTTCTGAAGTATAAAAATAGCAGATCCGTACCACATTGGGTGAGGCGGGTTGCAGGAGAGTATATGCAGTCCGTAGATGGAAAGTGAGATTAAAATACATACGAAATATATACGAAGAAAAATATATATACACAGGACAAGACAAAAACACAGGTCTGACTTGGATACAGTTACACAGTGGCCTCCATCATTCTTAAATGGAGGAAGTTTGGAACCACCAAGACTCTTCCTAGAGCTGGTCGCACGGCCAAACTGAACAATCGGGGGAGAAGCCCCTTGGTCAGGGAGGTGACCAAGAACCCGATGGTCACTCTGACAGAGCTCCAGAGTTCCTCTGTGGAGATGGGAGAACCTTCCAGAAGGACAACCATCTCTGCAGCACTCCACCAATCAGGCCTTTATGGTAGAGTGGCCAGACGGAAGCCATTCCTCAGTAAAAGGCACATGACAGCCCACTTGGAGTTTGCTAAAACACACCTAAAGGACTCTCAGAGCATGAAAAATAAGACATTGTTTGTATTGGAAGTAGTATGAGTTGAGATTATGCCGGTTCATTGTTTAGCTAGCTAACTAGCTACATGTCTAAACAAAAGACTCCACTTCGCCAGATGATTGCATGACCCATCAAGTTAGCCAGGTGTGTCTGGGGGTGATTACGGCCATCTACTGTATTTCATGAACCTGTCTAGACAATAGTGACCCATCCACTTAGCTAGATATGTTATAGCATTTATTTCACATGACCCATAAATTTATACAAGTATATCTGGGTAAGAATCATCTGATAATTATAAAATATTTATAAAATATTTTTATCTGGACACTTTCTGTTTTTGATTTTGCTACTATGCAAACAAGTAACCGTTTCACTCTACCGTTTACACCTTCTGTATTCTGTGTACGCAACAAATAAACTTAGATTGTATTTGATATAGTGTGTGTTTACCAGAGACGGTAATGTGAGGAACAACATGACCTGCGCCAACACCACATTAGGATATAGGACAAGGACTAGTTTTACCCAGAGTTTTTCCTTATTGTAAACCACGACTTTTACCACTTTTAGTTTTGAAATCTTTGGTTGTTTACTACACTATCTTACTCTGTTTAGCACATGGCCTCACATGTGAATCCTTAAAGAGATGGGTGGGACCAAGGTTTAAGAGTGTGTGAATTTATGCTGAATGGGGGTAGACAAAGATGAGCTCTCTACTAGGTGTACGAAAACATTCAAGGACCATTTTCTCAAAAGTGGGTTTACAAGTTTGTCAACTTTCAAAGTACAATTACTTTCCCATTGTTCCTCAACTGCAGTGTATGATATACAATTTAATAGGTCTGAGTCTCTACTTTTATCCAGTGTAAAAAACACAATTTCAAATTTTGCTACATCCCCAACATGACTCGTTATTAGTTAGCCCTCTGCAGCAGCACAGCCATAATTCACCTGTCTCAGTGTGTCTGCCTGTCTCTGTCTGTCTGACTCTGTGTGTCTGTCTCAGTGTGTCTGCCTGTTTGTGACCGGAGACATTCGGTCACAAATGTTTGCAATACCAATAAAGCCCTTTGAATTGAATTGAGAGAGCGGGAGAAGGAGTCTAGCTAAAAGAGAGAGGAAGAGAGAGGGAAAGAGAGTCTAGCTAAAAGAGAGAGAGAGGGAGAATGAGTCTAGCTAAAAGAGAGAGAGGGAGAGAGACCAGAGAGAAAGATAAGGGGGAGCGAGAGAGAGAGAGAGTCTAGCAGAGATCAGAGGGAAATCCTCATGAAGGCGTTAAATAAAACATCAAATAACTTGTGTTCCCTCAGAGAGACCCAGGCATCAGCTCAGACAGATTAATGATGGAACAGAAAGAGTGATCTGAGGCTGGGATGGATAGAGCTGTCAGTGAAGAGGAGGAGGAGAGAGGGGTGAAAAGGAGAGGAGGCATCCTCTGTGAGATAAACATGACTGAGAGCTGCACCTCCTTGAGGGACCCACTCTGGCACCTCTTCTTTCCTTTCCTATCCTCTATGGTACCTTTCCTCCTCTCTGGCACTTTTCCTCCTCTCCTCCACTCTGGCACTTTTCCTCCTCTCCTCCTCTCTGGCACTTTTCATCTCTTCTCTTCTCCTCGCCTCTCCTCTCCTCTCCTCTACTGGGCTCCATACTGTAGAGCCCTACTTGTCAATACTACGCCCTGAGCATTGGCACTAAAAGCTGTTTAAAATACCTGGTAGATTTGTGGGTTATTTGAAGGTAATTTATTCTTCAATAAATACTAAAACGTGGATGTGTGTATGCCAGCCTGAGTCATAATTCTGTTTCTCAGGGACAGTCATGTGACGTGGCTCCAGTATTCTAAATGACCCTTGATCTGCCCTCTGGGTGTTTCTCTACAGCCCCCCTTTCTCTCTCTCCCTCTCTGCTCTCTTCCCCCTCTTTCTTTCTTTCTCTTTCTTCCTCTGACATATCTACATCCCTTCTAGCTCTTTCTCTATCCCAGCACACTCTCTCTCATTCTCTTTCACTCTCTCCGTCTCTCTCTCCCTCCCCTTTATTTCTCTCTCTCTCTCTCCATCCCCGGCACTCCATCTCCCTCTCCCCCGTCAGGCACATTCAATACCACTTCTCTTTTTCTACTCTTCTTCTATTAATAGGTCTCCATCTCCTCTCTTAGCCATTCCCCTCCTGGCTACTAAGATACTAAACATTTCACCTCAATTTTTTGGGGATAACACTAACAGTCAGTGGCCCTGCAATATAATTGACAGATAAAGACCGCCTATATTCTCTGGTTTCTGGGTCTTACAGTCTAGTGACTGCAAAGGAAATAAATTGACAATATGTAAATATCTGCTAAGTAGAGTAGCTTGTAGTCTGCGACAGTAAAAATAAATACTGTGTTCTAATGATCTACAGCAAATCACACACAGGCTCAATAAATCCTCCCATTGGGGCATCGAGAAGAAGACTTACATCCTGGTTACTCATCTCCCAGTAGGGTCTCTCTCCGTATGACATCACTTCCCACATGGCGATGCCGTAGCTCCACACGTCAGAGGCGGAGGTGAACTTCCTGAACGCTATCGCTTCTGGAGCTGTCCAGCGGATCGGGATTTTACCGCCCTGAGAGAGAAACATAACAACAACATTTTAGGATGGCGAATGATGTGTACCGCTATGTGTGGTTCTCAGAGAGAGCAAGAACGTAGATATGTCCTGGAGACTGTGCTGCGTGTTAATTGGCTGTCCTGGAGATTGTGCCGCATGCTAATTGGCTGTCCTGGATGCCGTGTCACAGTCAGTGACAGAACCTGCACAATCTGGGAGACAGCGGAATAATCAGGTTTAGAAAACCAAG
>QNTS01005198.1:35278-45786 GCA_003317085.1 Hucho hucho | reverse complement strand
GAGAGACTACTGTTAAATATCATACAGGAGGATGAGAGAGATTACTGTTAAATATCACACAAGAGGAGAGAGACTACTGTTAAATATCATACAGGAGGATGAGAGAGACTACTGTTAAATATCACACAGGAGGGGAGAGACTACTGTTAAATATCATACAGGAGGATGAGAGAGATTACTGTTAAATATCACACAAGAGGAGAGAGACTACTGTTAAATATCACACAGGAGGAGAGAGACTACTGTTAAATATCACACTGGCGGAGAGAGACTACTGTTAGAATATCACACTGGAGGAGAGAGACTACTGTTAAATATCACACAGGAGGATGAGAGAGACTACTGTTAAATATCACACAGGAGGAGAGAGACGACTGTTAAATATCACACAGGAGGATGAAAGAGACTACTGTTAAATATCACACAGGAGGATGAAAGAGACTACTGTTAAATATCACACAGGAGGAAGAGGACTACTGTTTAATATCACACAGGAGGAAGAGAGAGACGACTGTTTAATATCACACTGGAGGAAGAGAGAGACTACTGTTTAATATCACACAGGAATAGTGGAGAGAGACTACTGTTTAATATCACACAGGAGGAGAGGAGAGAGACTACTGTTTAATATCACACAGGATGAGGAGAGAGACTACTGTTAAATATCACACAGGAATAGAGGAGAGAGACTACTGTAAAATATCACATAGGAGGAGGAGAGAGACTACCATTCAATATCATACAGGAGGAGAGGAGAGAGACAACTGTTTAATATCACATAGGAGGAGAGAGACTACTGTTAAATATCACATAGGAGGAGGAGAAGAGACTACTGTTCAATATCAAACAGGAGGAGGAGAGAGAGACTACTGTTAAAAATCATACAGGAGGAGGAGAGACTACTGTTAAATATCACACAGGAGGAAGAGAGAGACTACTGTTAGAATATCACACAGGAGGAGGGGGAGAGAGCTGTTAAATATCATGCAGGAGGAGAGAGAGAAACTGCTGTTTAATATCACACAGGAGGAAGAAAGAGACTACTGTTAAATATCACACAGGAGGAGAGAGACTACTGTGTAATTAATATCACACAGGAGCAGAGAGACTACTGTTAAATATCACACAGGAGGAGAGAGACTACTGTTTAATATCACACAGGAGCAGAGAGACTACTGTTAAAAATCATACAGGAGGAGGAGAGAGAGACTACTGTTAAAAATCACACAGGAGGAGGAGAGAGACTACTGTTAGAATATCACACAGGAGGAGAGAGACTACTGTTTAATATCATACAGGAGGAGGAGGAGAGAGACAGCTGTTAAATATCACGCAGGAGGAGAGAGAGAAACTGCTGTTTAATATCACACAGGAGGAAGAAAGAGACTACTGTTAAATATCACACAGGAGGAGAGAGACTACTGTGTAATTAATATCACACAGGAGCAGAGAGACTACTGTTAAATATCACACAGGAGGATAGAGACTACTGTTAAATATCACACAGAAGGAGAGAGACTACTGTTTAATATCATACAGGAGGGGGGGAGACTACTGTTTAATATAGCACAGGAGGAAGAGAGAGACTACTGTTCAAGCTCTCAGAAGAGGAAAACAGAGAGAGAGAGAGAGTTACACTTCGGAAAAACAATACAGAAATACATTATGGAGAAATAAAGAACAGCACGTAAGATAACAGCTCAATGTAATTGAAGAATCCATAGAATCTAACCACTTCTAGGAAAATTGGAAAACACTAAACAAACAACAACACAAGTTATCTATCCAAAACTGAGATGTATGGATAAACCACTTCTCCATATCTTTTTGGCTCTATAACAAAGAACAAACAGCAGAAACATATACATGATCAAATGCAAATCTTAGAATCAACTATTAAAGACTACCAGAATCCACTCTCCAATTAAATTGAATGAACTACAGGACAAATACAAACCCTCCAACCAAAAAAGGCCTGTGGGGTTGATGGAATCCTACATGAAATGATAAAATATACAGACCAATTGGCTAAACTTAAACTCTTTAACATCGTCCTCAGCTCTGGCATCTTCCCCAATATATGGAACCAAGGACTGATCACCCCAATCCACAAATTTGACCCCAATATCTACCGTGGGATATGCATCAACAGCAACCTTTGGAAAATCCTCTGTATTGTCATTAACAGCAGACTCATACATTTCCTCCACGAAAACAATGTACTGAGCAAATGTCAAATGGGTTTTTTACCAAATTACCGTACGACACACCATGTATTCACCCTGCACACCCTAATTGACAAATAAACAAACCAAAACAAAGGTAAAGTCTTTGTTGATTTAAAAAAAGCTTTAGACTCAATTTGGCATGAGGGTCTGCTATACAAATTGATGGAAAGTGGTGTTGGGGGAAAAACATACGACATTATAGAATCCATGTACACAAACAATAAGTGTTTGGTTAAAATTGCCAAAAAACACACATTTCTCTCCACAGGGCCGTGGGGTGAGACAGGGACGCAGCTTAAGCCCCATCCTCTTAAACATATATATCAACGAATTGGCGAGGGCACTAGAACAGTCTGCAGGACCCGGCCTCACCCTACTAGAATCTGAAGTCAAATGTCTACTGTTTGCTGATGATCTGGTTCTTCTGTCCACAACCACGGAAGGCCTACAGCAGCACCTAGATCTCCTGCACAGATTCTGTCAGATTTGGGCCCTGACAGTAAATCTCAGTAAGACAAAAATAATGGTGTTCCAAAGAAAGTCCAGTTGCCAGGACCACAAATACAAATTCCATCTAGACACCGTTGCCCTAGAGCACACAAAAAACGATACATACCTTGGCCTAAACATCAGCGCCACAGGTAACTTCCACAAAGTTGTGAACAATCTGAGAGACAAGGCAAGAAGGGCCTTCTATGCCATCAAAAGGAACATAAAATGTAACATGCCAATTAGGATCTGGCAAAAAATACTTGAATCAGTTATAGAATCCATTGCCCTTTATGGTTGTGAGGTCTGGGGTCTGCTCACCAACCAAGAACTTACAAAATGGGACAAACATCAAATTGAGACTTGCATGCAGAATTCTGCAAAAATATCCTCAGTGTACAACGTAAAACACCAAATAATGCATGCAGAACAGATTTAGGCTGATACCCGCTAATTATCAAAATCCAGAAAAGAGACGTTACATTTTACAACCACCTAAAAGGAAGCGATTCCCAAACCTTCCATATCAAAGCCACCACCTACAGAGAAATGAACCTGGAGAAGAGCCCCTAAGCAAGCTGGTCTAGAGGCTCTGTTCACAAACACAAACAGACCCCACAGAGCCCCAGGACAGCAATATAATTAGACCCAACCAAATCATGACAAAACAAAAAGATAATTACACATTTGAAAGAAATTACAAAAAAATTTGAAAACTAGAATGCTATTTGTCCCTAAACAGAAAGTACACAGTGGCAGAATACCTGACCACTATGACTGAGACAATATTAAGGAAAGAGTTGACTATGTACAGACTCAGTGAACATAGCCTTGCTATTGAGAAAGGCCGCCGTAGGCAGACTGAGCTGCACTTCCTAACCTCCTGCCAAATGTATGACCATATTAGAGACACATATTTCCCTCAGATTACACAGAATTCAAAAACAAACCCAATTTTGATTACTCCCATATCTATTGGGTGAAATACCACAGTGTGCCATCACAGCAGCAAGATTTGTGACCTGTTGCCACAAGAAAAGGGCAACCAGTGTAGAACAAACACCACTGTAAATACAACCCATATTTATGTTTATTTATTTTCCCTTTTGTACTTTAACTATTTGCACATTGTTACTACACTGTATATAGACATACTATGACATTTGAAATGTCTTTATTATTTTTGAACTTTTGTGAGTTTAATGTTTACTGTTCATTTTTTATTGTTTATTTCACTTTTGTTTATTATCTACTTCACTTGCTTTGGCAATGTTAACATATGTTTCCCATGCCAATAAAACCCCTTGAAATTGAATTGAGAGAGAGAGAGAGAGAGAAAGAGAGAGAGAGAGAGAGAGAGAGAGAGCGAGAGAGACAGAGCGAGAGAGAAAGAGAGCGAGAGAGAGAGAGAGAGAGAGAGAGAGAGAGAGAACAAAAAGAGATTCATGACATTCTCACTGTTAGTTGTTGTTTTGGACCAGGGAGATACAGTAGCTGAAGGTTCCGTTCACACGCTGCATATCTCTCCAATACATATTAGCATTATGAAATATTAGTGTGTGTGTTACCTGTATGAAACCCAGCATATCATAGGTGAAGAGGGTGTGGCTGTACGTGGAACAGGGTCTGGACCTCCGCACACGCACTGACCTAGCACACTGCATTCTGGGAGATATACAGCATCACTCAACAGTCATACACTGATACACACACGCAGACATACACACATCATGGTTTTCAACAATAAAAATTTAGTGCTGCTTGGATTTGGATCTCTTGCTGTGTTCACGAATATACTCTCTCTTTCTCTTCTCTTTCTCTTTCTTATTTTCTCTCTCATATCTTTCTCTCTCTCTCTCTCTCTCTCTCTCTTTCTGAGCAGAAACACTGATGTTTACCTGGAGGGGTCGCTATCAACGGCCTCAGCTGGAAAACAGACGGATAGATGAAGAGAGAGAGGGGGTGAGGGGGGAGGAGAGAGAGATAGCAAGAAAGGGAGAATGGGAGATGGAGAAGGAGGAAGGAGAGCGAGAAGAAGAGAGTTAGGGATAGCCTAAGATTAGTTGTGTAGTATATTACAGTAGTAGTGCAGTAGTGCAGTAGTAGTACAGGAGTAGTACAGAAGTAGTACAGTAATATAGTAATAATATAGTAGTAATATAGTAGTAGTATAGTAGTAGTATAGTAGTAGTACAGTAGTAGTACCGTAGTAGTATAGTAGTAGTACAGTAATATGGTAGTAGTATAGTAGTAGTACAGTAGTAGTATAGTAGAAGTACATTAGTAGTATAGTAATAGTATAGTAGTACATTAGTGGTACAGTAGTAGTATAGTATGACAGTAGTAGTACATTGTTAGTACAGTAGTAGTATATTAGTAGTACAGTAGTAGTACAGTAATCATATAGTAGTAGTATAGTAGTACAGTAGTAGTACAGTAGTAGTATACTAGTGGTATAGTAGTGGTATAGTAGAACAGTAGTAGTACAGTAGTAGTATAGTGGTATAGTATTAGTATAGTAGTAGTACAGTAGTAGTATAGTAGTACAGTAGTAGTACAGTAGTTGTACAGTAGTAGTAGTAGTAGTATAGTAGTACAGTAGTAGTACAGTAGTAGCAGTAGTAGTATAGTAGTACAGTAGTTGTACAGTAGTAGCAGTAGTACAGTAGTAGTACAGTAGTAGTACAGTAGTAGTATAGTAGTACAGTAGTAGTACAGTAGTAGTACAGTATTAGTAGTAGTACAGTAGTAGTATAGCAGTACCATAGTAGTACAGTAGTAGCAGTAGTATAGTAGTAGTACAGTGGTACAGTAGTAGTACAGTAGTACTAGTAACATAAACCCAGCAGAAAAAGAAACGTCCCTTTTTCAGGACCCTGTCTTTCAAAGATAATTCATTAAAATCCAAATAACTTGTAAAGGGTTTGTAAAGAGTTTAAACACTGTTTCCCATGCTTGTTCAATGAACCATAAACAATTAATGAACATACACCTGTGGAACGGTTGTTAAGACACTAACAGTTTACAGACGGTAGGCAATTAAGGTCACAGTTATGAAAACCTTTGACACTAAAGAGGCCTTTCTACTGACTCATGACTGTGTGGCCAAGTACGCCTCCAACTCAATCATCAAGTTTGCTGACGACACTACAGTGGTAGGCTTGATTACCAACAACGACGAGACGGCCTACAGGGAGGAGGTGAGGGCCCTCGGAGTGTGGTGTCAGGAAAATAACTTCTCACTCAACGTAAACTTCAGGAAACAGCAGAGGGAGCACCCCCCTATCCACATCGACAGGACAGTAGAGGAGAAGGTTCCTTGGCGTACACATCACGGACAAACTGAAATGGTCCACCCACACAGACAGCGTGGTGAAGAAGGCGCAATAGCGCCTCTTCAACCTCAGGAGGCTGAAGAAATTTGGCTTGTCACCAAAAACACTCACAAACTTCTACAGATGCATAATCGAGAGCATCCTGTCGGGCTGTATCACCGCCTGGTACGACAACTGCTCCGCCCACAACCGTAAGGCTCTCCAGAGGGTAGTGAGGTCCGCACAACGCATCACCGGGGGTAAACTACCTGCCCTTCAGGACACCTACACCACCCGATGTCACAGGAAGGCCAAAAAGATCATCAAGGACAACAACCACCCGAGCCACTGCCTGTTCACCCCGCTATCATCCAGAAGGCGAGGTCAGTACAGGTGCATCAAATCTGGGACCGAGAGACTGAAAAACAGCTTCTATCTCAAGGCCATCAGACTGTTAAACAGCCATCACTAACATTGAGTAGCTGCTGCCAACATACTGACTCAAATCTCTAGCCACTTTAAACAATAGATAAATGGATGTAACAAATGTATCACTAGCCACTTTAAACAATTTTGTATATAATGTTTACATATCCGACATTACTCATGTCAAATGTATACACTGTACTCCATACCATCTACTGCATCTTGCTTATGCTGGTCAGCCATCGCTCATCCATACATTTATATGTACAGTATATACTCGTATTCATTCCTTTACTCTTGTGTGTATAAGGTAGTTGTTGTGAAATTGTTAGATTACTTGTTAGATATTACTGCATGGTCGGAACTAGAAGCACAAGCATTTCGCTACACTCGCATTAACATCTGCTAACCATGTCTATGTGACAAATAAAATTGGATTTGATTTGATTTTGACTCTGAAAACACCAAAAGAAAGATGCCCAGGGTCCCTGCTCACCTGCATGAACGTGCCATTAGGCATGCTGCAAGGAGGCATGAGGACTGCAGATGTGGCCAGGGCAATAATTTGCAATGTCCGTACTGTGAGACGCCTAAGACAGCGCTACAGGGAGACAGGACGGACAGCTGATTGTCCTCGCAGTGGCAGACCACGTGTAACAACACCTGCACAGGATCGGTACATCCGAACATCACACCTGGGGGACAGGTACAGGATGGCAACAACAACTGTCCGAGTTACACCAGGAACGCACAATCCCTCCATCAGTGCTCAGACTGTCTGCAATAGGCTGAGAGAGGCTGGACTGAGGGCTTGTAGGCCTGTTGTAAGGCAGGTCCTCAACAGACATCACCGGCAACAACGTTGCTTATGGGCACAAACCCACCGTCACTGGACCAGACAGGACTGGCAAAAAGTGCTCTTCACTGACGCGGTTTTGTCTCACGAGGGGTGATGGTCGGATTCGCGTTTATCGTCGAAAGAATGAGCGTTACACCGAGGTCTGTACTCTGGAGCGGGATCGATTTGGAGGTGGAGGGTCCGTCATGGTCTGGGGCGGTGTATCACAGCATCATCGGACTGAGCTTGTTGTCATTGCAGGCAATCTCAACGCTGTGCGTTACAGGGAAGACATCCTCCTCCCTCATGTGGTACCCTTCCTGCAGGCTCATCCTGACATGACCCTCCAGCATGACAATGCCACCAGCCATACTGCTCGTTCTGTGTGTGATTTCCTGCAAGACAGGAATGTCAGTGTTCGCCATGGCCAGCGAAGAGCCCGGATCTCAATCCCATTGAGCACGTCTGGCACCTGTTTGATCATAGGGTGAGGGCTAGGGCCATTCCCCTCAGAAATGTCTGGGAACTTACAGGTGCCTTGGTGGAAGAGCTCCTGTCTCAGCCTCCAGGATTTATGCTGCAGTAGTTTATGTGTCGGGGGGCTTGGGTCAGTCTGTTATATCTGGAGTATTTCTCCTCTCTTATCCTGTGACCTGTGTGAATTTAAGTATGCTCTCTCTAATTATCTCTCTTTTTCTCTCTTTCTTTCTTTCTTTCTTTCTCTTTCTCTCTCTCTCTCTCTCTCTCTCTCTCTCTCTCTCTCTCTCTCGGAGGGCCTGAGCATTAGGACCATTCCTCAAGGCCTACCTGGCCTGATGAATCCTTGATGTCCCGAGTCCACCTGGCCGTGCTGCTTCACCAGTTTCAACTGTTCTGCCTGTTTTATGAACATTTTAAAATCTTGTCCATGTTCTGTTATAATCTGCACCCGGCACAGCCAGAAGAGGACTGGCCACCCCTCACAGCCTGGTTCCTCTCTAGGTTTCTTCCTAGGTTCCTGCCTTTCTAGGGAGTTTTTCCTAACCACTGTGCTTTTACACCTGCATTGCTTGCTGTTTGTAGTTTTAGGCTGGGTTTCTGTACAGCTCTCTGTGACATCAGCTGATGTAAGAAGGGCTTTATAAATACATTCGATTTGATTTGATTTGAGAAGCTGCACTGCAGTACTTAATGCAGCTGGTAAAGGAACTATACTACTGACTGTTACTTTTGATTTTGACCCCCCCTTTGTTCAGGGACACATTATTCAATTTCTGTTAGTCACATGTCTGTGGAAATTGTTCAGTTTATGTCTCAGTTGTTGAATCTTGTTATGTTCATTCAAATACTTACACATGTTAAGTTTGCTGAAAATAAACGCAGTTGACAGTGAGAGGACATTTCTTATTTTGCTGAGTTTAGTGGTAGTACATTATTACAGTAGTAGTACAACATTAGTACAGCAGTAGTACAGTATTGGTAGTAGTATAGTAGTAGTATAGTAGTAGTACAGTAGTGGTAGTAGTATAGTAGTAGTATAGTAGTAGTACAGTAGTGGTAGTAGTATAATAGTAGTAGTAGTACAGTAGTAGTACAGTTGTAGTTCAGTAGTAGCAGTAGTACCGTTGTAGTATAGTAGTACAGTAGTAGTACAGTAGTAGTATAGTAGTAGTATAGTAATAGAACAGTAGTAGTATAGTAGCAGTACAGTAGTACTATAGTAGTAGTACCTTTTTGTATGGCCTCCTGCAGCAAGTCATGTTTAGCCTGTAGTTTGGAGATCAGGGAGCTTCCAGTCAGATACTCCTTCACTTTCTAACAAACGACAGAAACACAGATACACTCTTTTACCTTTACACAGCTGTAGCACCTTTACACAGCTGTAGCTCCTTTACACAGCTGTAGCACCTTTACACAGCTGTAGCTCCTTTACACAGCTGTAGCACCTTTACACAGCTGTAGCTCCTTTACACAGCTGTAGCTCCTTTACACAGCTGTAGCACCTTTACACAGCTGTAGCTCCTTTACACAGCTGTAGCTCAGTGGGCTAAGAAGCACTATATAGAGATGCAATCCACAATACTATCATTAGACTCTAGCCACGCTTTCCCCTGACCAATGGGATGTTCTCACCATAAAGTAGAATGTCTCTGTCTCCTGCTGATTGGCTCTCCGCTTGGCAAGGGCTAGTTTGGAGGCGGAGGTGGCTCCCATGGAGTCATGTGATAGGCTGATGGGCAGGTCAGGGGTGGGATTACTGTCACTGTCACACATACTGTCCAATAGCGCGGCGAGGGTAGCTTTGAGTGTCTTAGTGACCTGGAAAATAGATACAGTAGACAGAAAATCGATAAATCGATTGATCGATGGATCGACAGAAAGATGTAGAATAGAGTGATGACCTCACCTCCTCTGTTTCCAAGGTTTCGGTGGAGAGGCGGGACCGGAGCTGTTGGAACCTGGTCTCTAACTCATACCTCACCTGGCTCTCCGCACTCACCTCGTTCACCTGGAACACACACATTACGGGTGTGCCATAACAGCAGGCGGTACCGATGCACCAAGTCTTGAACCCCTAAGCCATAAGACTACTAAATAGTTAAAAGCTACCTGGACTATCTGCACTGACTCCTCTTTGCACAAACTCTTTGGGCTCATCATATACGCTGCTGTTACTGTTATGTTATCTATCCTGTTGTCTAGTCACTTTACCCCTACCTACAGTATACTGCTGTTACTGTCTATTATCTATCCTGTTGTCTTGTCACTTTACCCCTACCTACAGTATACTGCTGTTACTGTCTATTATCTATCCTGTTGTCTAGTCACTTTACCCCTACCTACAGTATACTGCTGTTACTGTCTATTATCTATCCTGTTGTCTAGTCACTTTACCCCTACCTACAGTATACTGCTGTTACTGTCTATTATCTATCCTGTTGTCTAGTCACTTTACCCCTACCTACAGTATACTGCTGTTACTGTCTATTATCTATCCTGTTGTCTAGTCACTTTACCCCTACCTACAGTATACTGCTGTTACTGTCTATTATCTATCCTGTTGTCTAGTCACTTTACCCCTACCTACAGTATACTGCTGTTACTGTCTATTATCTATCCTGTTGTCTAGTCACTTTACCCCTACCTACAGTATACTGCTGTTACTGTCTATTATCTATCCTGTTGTCTAGTCACTTTACCCCTTCCTACAGTATACTGCTGTTACTGTCTATT
>QNTS01005198.1:0-23572 GCA_003317085.1 Hucho hucho | reverse complement strand
CCGACAGTTAAACTGGCTAGCACATGCTAACCCACCGACAGTTAAACTGGCTAGCACATGCTAACCCCCGACAGTTAAATTGGCTAGCACATGCTAACCCCCGACAGTTAAACTGGCTAGCACATGCTAACCCACCGACAGTTAAACTGGCTAGCACATGCTAACCCACCGACAGTTAAACTGGCTAGCACATGCTAGATCCAAGAAGATGGACACACACACACTATGAAGCAGTGTCATGGCGGTGTTGGATAGCTGGGCTCATACGCAGACACACACCTAAACAAATTCATATGCACAATTCTTGTACATATCCACATACACACCATTAAGACACACACACACACATAGACACACACACAGACACACACACACTCATGCATGCACATGCGCACAAACAGTGTAATACACAGATCGTTCACACATACACATACACACACAAACGCACACACACACACACTCATGCATGCACATGCGCACAAACGCGTAATACACAGATCGTTCACACATACACACACACACACACTCATGCATGCACATGCGCACAAACAACGTAATACACAGATCGTTCACACATACACACACACACACACCTCTGTCGTAGCTATAAATAACACAACCCATGACAGCCATACCTCACGGGTTAGTCCAGTATTCCTTTATCTCTGTTCTTCTCCCTATCCTCTCCTCTCTTCTCCTCTTCCGCCTCTCTTCTCCTCCTTCCTCTCTCTCGCAGAGACCAGTGCGGATCAGACAGCTCAGTTCTCTCCTCTTCCTCCTCCCTCCTCCCCTTTCAGGCACTCATTCAAAACAGCCCTCCCTCTCTTCTTTCTCCCTCTTTCAAACACAGCTCGCTTCTCTTTATCTCTCTTTTTCTCTCCCTCTCTCACATGAACAACCCTCCTCTTTGTCTCCTTATCTCTCCCTCTCTCACATGAACAACCCTCCTCTCTGTCTCTCTATCTCTCCCTCTCTCACATGAACAACCCTCCTCTCTCTCTCTATCTCTCCCTCTCTCACATAAACAGCCCTCCTCTCTGTCTCCCTCTCTCACATAAACAGTCTTCCTCTCTGTCTCCATGTCTCTCTCACACAAACAGTCTTCCTCTCTGTCTCTCTCTCAAATTCAAATTCAAATTCAAGCTGCTTTATTGGCAATATTGCCAAAGCAACAATGTATAGAATATACATTGTAATAAAATAATAAAGAATAATAATATAAAATTGTAGTAAATAATTACACAAACAAATATTAAAAAAAAATATAAAAAATAACAACAATAAAATGGTAACAGTCAATAGTATAAATATAATACATATAAAAGGCTAAACATGGAAAATGAAACTATAACTAACATATAACTATCTGTCATCTTCACTATTACGTCAGTACTACAACTACCATCATCATTACTACTACTACTACTACTACTACTACCACCATCATTAAACAACTCTCATCACCCCTACTACCCGTACCATTACTCTTTTGGAATAATAATCACAACAATAATAATAATACTAATAATGAGTAAATTACTGTTTATTATGCAGATGTTACTATTCAGTGTCCCTCGGGCTATGGCAGGCAAATACATATTTGGCTGCAAGAGGAGCCGTTGCTCCTTCGCCCAGAGGAGCCGTTGCTCCTTCGCCCAGAGGAGCCGTTGCTCCTTCGCCCAGAGGAGCCGTTGCTCCTTCGCCCAGAGGAGCCGTTGCTCCTTCGCCCAGAGGAGCCGTTGCTCCTTCGCCCAGAGGAGCCGTTGCTCCTTCGCCTAGAGGAGCCGTTGCTCCTTCGCCCATGAGCATTTTTAGTTTATTCTTTGGGTTTAATAAGTTAACATTTTTAATAAATGTAGTAATTTCTGTGAATAATGAATCTCTTGGTGAGGAATATTTATCACAGTAAAGGAGAAAGTGCATCTCTGTTTCTACCTCCCCTGTCGTGCAGTGACCACATACACACTCCTCTTTGGGTAGCCATGTCTTTTTATGTCTGCTGGTTTCTATTGCCAATTCGTTGTGACTCAGCCTGTACTTGGTAAGGATCTGTCTCTGCTTCGTATCTCTGACAGAGTAGAGATAATCAGCCAATTCATATTCAATTCATATTCTCTCTCTCACATGAACAGCCCTCCTCCCTGTCTCCCCCTCTCTCACATAAACAGCCCTCCTCTCTGTCTCCCTATCTCTCATACACATCCCCCCTCTCGCTATCACACACACAGTCCTCTCTCTCACTGAGTGAATGTCATAACCTAAGCCACACACCTATTCTGTACTCCTTTCTCCTCGAGCGTTACACTAGAAATACCACAACAGATACAGTCATCTCTTCTCAGCCTCTCTCTCTCTCCCCCTCTCTCCCTCCCTCTCCCTCTCTCCCTCCATCTCTCCCCCCTCTCCCTCTCTCTCTCCCTCCATCTCTCCCCCTCTCTCCCTCGCTCTCTCTCTCTCTCCCCCTCCCACCCTCCCTCCTTCACACCATGAAATGTTTTTTATGTTGACCTTGTATTATTTAGCTTAATACCATCACCATCACACAAACCCCCTGTCTCTCAACACACGCCATGCACGCACACACACACACACACACACACACACACATATATACACGCAGATACACACAAAGATACACACAAAGACACACACACAGACCGTTGCTCACTGTCTGTGTCCTCTGCATGGTCTCTGCTCAGTCACAGCGGAGGACGTGGTGAGGAGAGAGAAAACTGTGAATAACAACCTCAATCTGTTGATGTCAAGCTGCAGCTCTGCTGCTCTCCTTACACTAGTGACAACACCTTTTCAACATATGCCAACAAACATGATTCACTGGTTGGTAAAGATTCTTTATTGGCCCAATAAAAAAAAGAACTTGAATATACAGATGTAGGATGTTGATTTGACCTGTATATACCCTGTACAATTTACGCGTTCCTACGTCATACTTCGGTGTTCATGTCCCTTGTCTTTTGAATGGGCTTGATGATTATATCATCAAATTCATGAAAACGCGGTCATATATCAAAAAATATATATTTGTGTTTGTGGATGAATTTACTTCCGCCAGATGCCTTTAATGAAGTTTTTGCGCTGAAGACCATTACGCTACGTTTTTTGCCCATTGAAGACCATTCAAAAAGCCTATAAAATGAAAAACCTACAAGGCTACTTGCTGCGTCAATTGCATAGCGTACTGTCGTAGCAAAATAATCCTGCAGCAAAAGGATTTGAATGTTTTGTCCATAATGTTGCTTGATCGACGACTGGCTATAATTAGGCTATGTGAAAAGTGCAATACTGTTAATATAACCGTGTGTTATTGTGGGTTTTCAGATGAGCTTCTTGATTATGTCAATCACAAAGCTCATCTGCATTTCCTGCGGTGCAATGATAAATTGTCAGCAGTAAAGGAGAGATCAAATTACGATACTACATCTGCACATATACAAAGAAAAGAACAAATAGGACAATGTAAATTACAAGGCGTATGAGTGCAAAGAGTAGTGGCAGCTGTATAAAAAACAGGAGCACTACAGATACTGAACAAAAATATAAACGCAACATGTAAAGTGTTGGTGCCATGTTTCATGAGCTGAAATAACAGATCCGAGAAATGTTCCATACTCACAAAAAACGTATTTCTCTTAAATGTTGTTCGCAAATTTGTTAGCATCCCTGTCAGTGAGCATTTCTCCTTTGCCAAGATAATCCAACCATCTGACAGGTGTGGCATATCAATACGCTGATTAAACAGCATGATCATTACACAGGTGCACCTTGTGCTGGGGACAATAAAAGGTCACTAAAATGTGCAGTTTTGTCACAAAACACAATGACACAGATGCCTCAAGTTTTGAGGGAGCGTGCAATTGGCATTCTGACTGCAGGAATGTCCACTTGAGCGATTGCCAGATAAGTTTATGTTAATGTATTTACCATAAGCCACCTCCAACGTCGTTTTAGAGAATATGACAGCACATCCACCTGGCCTCACAACCGCTGACCACGTGCAACCACGTCAGCCCAGGACCTCCACATCAGGCTTCTTCACCTGAGGGATCGTCTGAGACCAGCCACCCAGACAGCTGATGAAACGGTGGATTTGCACAACCAAAGAATTTCTGCACAAACTGTCAGAAACCGTCTCAGGGAAGCTCATCTGCATACTCATCAAACTCACCAGGGTCTTGACCTGACTGCAGTTCGGCGTCGTAACCGACTGGCCACTGGCACGCTGGAGAAGTGTGCTCTTCACGGATGAATCCCGGTTTCAACAGTAACAGATGGCAGATAGCGTGTATGGCATCGTGTGGGCGAGCGTTTTGCAGATGTCAAGATTGTGAACAGAGTGCCCTGTGGTGAAGGTGGGGTTATGGTATGGGCAGGCATAATCTATGGACAATGAACACAATTGCATTTTATCAATGACACATTGAAACCACAGAGATACCGTGATGACATCCTGAGGCCCATTGTCATGCCATTCATCCACAGTCCCATGTCGCAAGGATCTGTACACAATTCTTTGAAGCTGAACATGTCCATGTTATTCCACAGCCTGCATACTCACCAGACATGTTTACCTATTGAGCATGTTTGGGATGCTCTGGATTGACATGTACGACAGCGTGTTCCAGTTCCCGCTAATATCCTGCAACTTTGCACAGCCATTGGAGATATGTAGCGCTGCATAAGGAAACTGCTGGTCACACCAGATACTGACTGGTTTTCTGATTCATGCTACTACCTTTTTAAAGGTATCTGTGACCAACAGATGCATATCGGTATTCCCAGTCATGTGAAATCTGTAGATTAGGGCCTAATTAATTTATTTCAATTGACTGATTTCCTTATATGAACTGTAACTCAGTAAAATCTTTGAAATTGTTGTATGTTGCGTTTATATTTTTTGTTCAGTGTAGATGTGATATGCTTTTAATTTAAGTCCAGAACAATAGCATTTTTAGGGTATTTGCACCACCTGGTGTACATGGAGGGAGCTTGCAGCTGTAGTGGTATCTGAGGAAACTACAACTGCTAGGTCATGGGTACTCAAGTACTATTTGAGAAGGTCCGGTCACACAAATTTCCTAAAAGGTCTGGATGGAATTTATCAGCGTAGCAACAAAACCCCCACCTCGCACCCCATGCGACCCTGAACTGTTCACACCACTCTTATTGGCGGAAATAAAATGTTGTCGTTTTTAAGATAATTTCCCACAATTCTACACATTTTGCCATGGGGAAGAGATTTTTTTTGCTGTTTTAAAGCAAACGTTCTGCAATGCTAGGCATTCTTCCATGTCTCATGTGTGTTTATATGATACTAGCGGTCGAAGCCCGACCGAGGGGGAGGGGGAGGGGGGGCGTATTGACCCCGTTCTGGGTCCGGATCCGGTCCGCGGTCCGCCAGTTGAGTATGGCGGTACTAGGCCAATGTGGGGAATGTAGTCATGTGATGTCTTGATGATAAACAGTCAATGAAGCCACAACCAAATCCCCAAGACGGTTTTTGGATATGCAGTCTTGGTGATTCAACTATAGCCAGGCTAAGTTATGTTAAGTAGGTTAAGTTGTTAAGTAAGTTTGGTTAAGTTGTTAAGTAGGTTTTGAAGTAAGTGAAGTTGATTTTGGCGTGGTTCAGTGTGAGAGGTAGGTGATGATGATGGGTGTCACCAGTGACAGTGTGACTTGGGACCTGTTCTTAGGGCACATATGCTGCACATTAATCTTGCTTGACGACTGGTGTTCAATCAAATAAAACAAAAATGGTCACATGCTTCGTTAACAACAGGTCTGGACTAACAGTGAAATGCTTAGTTACGGGCCGTTCTCAACAATGCAGAGAGAAAGAAAATAGAGAAATAATCGAAAAAGTAAAACTCGTAATAATAAAAGTAATAGTAGATACACAGTGAGTAACGATAACTTGGGTACGAGTACCGAGTCGATATGCAGGGGTACAAGGTAACTGAGATAGATATGCACTTATAACTAACTATTAAGCAGTCTTATGGCTTGGGGGTAGAAGCTGTTCAGTGTCTTGTTGATTCCAGACTTGGTTCATCGGTTGCTGTGCGGTAGCAGAGAGAAAAGTCTAACTTGGGTGGCTGGAGTCTTTGACAATTTTTCGGCCTTCCTCTGACACCGCCTGGTATAGAGGTCCTGGATGGCAGGGAGCTTGGCCCCAGTGACGTACGTTAAGGTAGTGACAGCTCTGTGTGTGTGTGTGTGTGTGTGTGTGTGTGTGTGTGTGTGTGTGTGTGTGTGTGTGTGTGTGTAGGAGAATTTGGTCTCTGGTCATGTCATTTAGCCATATAAGGCATGTCCCTTTGGCCAGTCACAGGCTGCGACCCCACCCTGCCTGACCAGACAGCTGACACCAGGCCCTCCTCATTACCTAACTCTTAACACCACCTTTTGACTGTTTATCTTGTGTCTCAGACACAAGATAAACAGTTGTGGCAAAGTTTTGAGTGACCAAAAAGTGTAATAATAATTATCAACAACATCACAACACCTGGGTTCTGCTGCTATCACCCAATGTATTAGTCTATTACATAATTTGACAAATGAAGGATAGATAGGCCTATTGTTGCTACAGTTTGTTGGCTATCAATTGTGCAGGGGCAACCAGGGTTTCAGGTAGCATGATGTGTCAGGTTATGTCTGGCTGTGTCTAGGCAGGTAATGCCCTTCAGGTGAGGTGACGTGCTCCCTTTTGTCGCATATCGGGTTTTGGTCACCTTTCAAGTCCTAAATTCTACCCCGTCCCCCACACGCACCCTGCAGACAGCGACCGCGCATGCGCGCCCACATAACTATTTAAATACCCCCCAAGTCATCTGCTACAACAACAAAAAAACCTTCCACTGTTAGCCAATCTGCGACGCAGCACAAGGACTGTCAAGGGAGGCCATAACAGAGGCTGGCAAAAATATTGACATTTTATCAAGCAACGAAACTCGGGATTTGCTGTTTTTGTGACCATGGCTGAGTAACACCGGTTAGGATTGGAAGGTGCAGCCGAACTAGGGTGTAGTGAAGTCGGGGAGAGGAGGAGGAGGGGACCGTCCGGACAGGAGGAAAAACAAAGATGTCTGTGTAGTTAAAGTAGGCAAATCCTAGCGAACTGTCTGAACAGCTCTCAGATTTTTTTTCTCCAAAACTGACACGTCCCAGAGGTCCAGTGGATAGCCAGCTGGCACCAGGGAAAAAAACGTTTACCGACCTGCCGAACCGGGCCGTTATGAACGGCCGCTCATGCGCTGTCACGGCAAATAACTGCGACTTGACAACACAAAAACATCTGACGGCTGGTTTTGTTCCAGCTAGACAAGGGCGAGGACTGGACTGTTTACTGAGCTTGTTAGCTATAGCATGTAGCTAGCTGAATATATATATAGATATTCGCTAAACTGCCAGTAAACAGGGCTACATTTATACGAAAACGACCGTCAAATAACGATTTAGGAAATTTCTATAACGTTTAGTTTGTTAAATTCAAAGCGTATTGCGCAACATTGCTTACAAACAGGCGAACTCGCTAACTAGCTAGCCAGCTGACCGTTAGCTAGTTAGCTGTCCTGGCTTTCCCTCGCCTTGCCTGTGTAGCTAAATCTGCCAGCTTGTTAACATTTTTGGCGACAGGTCGCTAGATTACGTCTGACAAACGCCACCATCACCCACCACCCACCATGTCCTCGATGGAAGAGCGTGGTGAGGTGGGCGTCGCGGCGGCTCCAGGCTCCTCAGGCGGCCTGGGGGTTGGGGCGGTGGGGGCAGCCCTGGAGACCGTGGTCGGTGGGCCATCAATGCAGGAGGAGGTGGGCTTCCGAAGAGGAGAGGGGCCCGAGTCGGACCCGGACGAGCCGCCGCCCAAGAAGCGGATGAGACTGCCGGAGGGAGAGTCGGGAAAGCTGGAAGAGAGGCTGTATTCAGTGCTGTGCTGCACGGTGTGTTTAGACCTGCCCAAAGCCTCCGTTTATCAGGTAAATGCTGTCAAACACACTTGTCCTGGCCTACCAACTCTGGCCCACTTGTCAATATTAGCCAGCTAGCTAGCTAACTTCGTATTAAATAGACTCAACTAACATGTCTATTTAGCTTCACAGGCTAGGAATGTCAGCCATGAAGTAGGATTTGAGGAAAATCTGTAGGCCTACAGATCAGCACCTGTCGTTAGCGAGATGGGTGAAGAGAGGATGTTGGGACGCAGGCTAGCCGCTAGCTCAGTAGTTAACTTGTTCAGGAGGGTTAGCCAGTGCTCAGCGCTGCGAAAGAAATGATCTATATATCCTCAGGATGTAGGTGTCCAAAATGGCACCTGAGCCTTTTCTATTCATATTTGCCAACAAGACATGAACACCTGCACATGAACACCTGCACATTGATTATCCCAGGCCGACCCCCTAGGAAATAGGCAAGCCCCAACATGTCACCTTACACAGTGAACTGCTCTCCTCTCTTACCCAGTTTACTGTGTTGTGATACTGAGTAATATGCCCTCAAATAACCACTAGATGCTTTCCCCACCCCAAAGCAAATGAGTGTATAAATACTGATTTCTAAAGACCCATATCAACAGTATGGACACACCAAACACACCTAAAATAACCCTTCCTGCTCTGCTCTACAGTGCACCAACGGGCACCTGATGTGTGCTGGCTGTTTCATCCACCTGCTGGCTGACTCTCGTCTGAAAGAGGAACAGGCCACTTGTCCTAACTGCAGGTCTGTACACGCACACACAGTTTACAAATGCAATTGAATTGACTGAGTGAGTAATTGATATATGTAAGATCTTTGAAATTGTTGCATGGGGCGTTTTATATTTTTGTTCAGTATATAATTGGTTGATTGAGTGTGCCCTCTCTTCCCCTCTTCCCCCCCCCCACCAGGTGTGAGATCACCAAGTCTCTGTGTTGTAGGAACCTGGCTGTAGAGAAGGCTGTGAGTGAGCTGCCCACAGACTGTCCCTTCTGTCTCAAACAGTTCCCTCGCTCCAGCCTAGAGAGGCACCAGAAAGAGGAGTGCCAAGACAGGTACACACCTCATTGGTACACACACACAAGTGCTGGGCGATTTAGTGTTTTTTGAGGTCGTTTTGGTTCTATAATTTTTTTAAACATTAATTGCACTATGCATTATGTGGGTTGAATGATGTAACAACACATAATAAAACAATGAAAAGTCCCATGATGGTAGTGACTGCCCATTACTCACATTACGAGCAGCTGCCTATGCTGTCTAACAAAATCAAAAATGTTGTAGTTATTCAAAGTAAATAAGGCATACTTTTATGACTGAATTCCAACTATAAATAACTTAGATTGTGTATTTTCAGGTAAAGATACCTGGTGAAGCAACAGTTTCTCTCTATCAACTCACGATGGCGCAGTCTTCTGTCTATTCCGTAGCAGGTGTAAAAGAAACACACAGACCGGACAAATAGGTGCTCAATGGATTATGGTCATTGTAGTTAATTACCACGTTTTCTTTGTTAAACTATGTATAATATTGGCCTGTTGGAAACTACAACTCCCTACTACATCTCACAGTTCAGGCTGGATCTGATTTATCTCTAGAGAAACTGCATTGAGCTCACAGGGGAAAAAATTAACAAAATGTAATTCAAATAATTCAACAGACGTCGATCAATTACTTGTTAAAAAAATGCAAAATAACTGATATTTTAGTTAATCGCTCAGCAATAACACACCCTAACAGACAACACCTGCAATAGGGTCAATGACAGAACCAGCAGAAATTATACAGCCGGTCCCAAATCACTTATTACCCCTCCCCCTTGGCCCTAACCCCTCCGTGTTTGCAGATCTGTAGGGTGATGGCTTTAAGTGGTTCGCTACCATGATTGGCCCTAAACTCCCACTTCCTGATGTGTTGCCAGGGTGACGCAGTGTAAGTATAAGCGGATTGGCTGCCCATGGAAGGGACCGTTTCACGAGCTACCGGCCCACGAGGAGGAGTGCTGCCATCCCACCAAGACTGGCACAGAGCTGATGGGCATCCTGGGGGAGATGGACCAGAGCCACAGCAGAGAACTAACCCTTTACAACTCTATATTCTCCCTGCTCTGTTACGAGAAGATTGGCTTCACAGGTAGGCTAGGTACACACTGTCTCACACACACACAGTACCTTCCACACTGTCAAATCAAATTACATTTATTTATAAAGTGCTTTTTATATCAGCAGATGTCACAAAGTGCTATACAGAAACCCAGCCTAAAACCCCATACAGCAAGCAATGCAGATGTAGAAGCACGGTGGCTAGGAAAAACTCCCTAGAAAGGCAGGAACCTAGGAAGAAACCTAGGGAGGAACCAGGCTCTGAGGAGTGGCCAGTCCTCTTCTGGCTGTGCCTGGTGGAGATTATAAGAGTTCATGGCCATTAAGGCCAGATTGTTCTTCAAGATGTTCAAATGTTTATAGATGACCAGCAGGGTCAAATGATAATCACATTGGTTGTAGACGGTGCAAAAGGTCAGCACCTCAGGAGTAAATATCAGTTGGCTTTTCATAGCCGAGCATTCAGAGGTCGAGACAGCAGGTCCTAGAAAAGGTAGCACGTCTGGTGAACAGGTCAGGGGTTCTGGAGCAACAGCACGACCAGGTGGACTGGGGACAACCGCGAGTCATCAGGCAAGGTAGTCCTGAGTCATGGTCCTGGGGCTCAGGTCCTCCGACGAGAGAAAGGTGGGAGAATTAGAGAGAGCATACTTAAGTTCACACAGGACACCAGATAAGACAGGAGAGTTACACCAAATATAACAGCCTGACACTAGCCCCCCGGCACATAGCCTCCACTATCTATGCTGCAATAGTCTGAGACGGACGGGGGGTGTGGTCTGACGATAACCTCAGACAGGGCCAACCAGACAGGATATAACCCCACCCACTTTGCCAAAGCATAGCCAGCACACCACTAGAGGGATATCAACAGACCACCATCTTACTACCTTGAGACAAGGCTGAGTATAGCCCACAAAGATCTCACCGCACGAGTCCGACAGGGCGCAAGACCGGACAGGAAGATCATGTCAGTGACTCAACACATGTTGACTATAGCGAGAAAAGCCTTGCATGATGTGACCCACTCCTTTTATGGGTACGGCATGAGAGGGCAGTAGTAGGCCAGTGACTCAGCCCCTGTAATAGGGTCAGTGGCAAAGAATCCCAGTGGAGAGGGGGGAGCCGGCCAGGCAGAGACAGCAAGGGCGGTTCGGCAGTGCCTCGCCGTTCACCTTTGCACCCCTGGACCAGACTACACTCAATCATAGGACCTACTGAAGAGATGAGTCTTCAGTAAAGACTTAAAGGTTGAGACCGAGTCTGCGTCTCTCTCTTAGGCAGACCATTCCATAAAAATTGAGCTCTATAGGAGAAAGCCATGCCTCCAGCTGTTTGCTTAGAAATTCTAGGGACAATAAGGAGGCCTGCGTCTTGTGACCATAGCGTACCTGTAGGTATGTACTGCAGGACCAAATCGGAGAGATGGGTAGGAGCAAGATCATGGAATGCTTTGTAGGTTAGCAGTAAAACCTTTAAATTGTTTTTATTTTTATTATATTTATTTATTTATTTTTGGGTTCTAGTCAGGATTCTAGCAGCTGTGTTTAGCACTAACTGAAGTTTATTTAATGCTTTATCCGGAGAGTAGAGCATTGCAGTAATCTAATCTAGAAGTGACAAAAGCATGGATTAGCTTTTCTGCATAATTTTTTGACAAAAAGTTTAAGGTTTTTGCAATGTTACGAAGATGGGGGGGGAAAAAAGCTATCCTTGAAATATTATTGATATGTTCGTCAAAAGAGATCACGGTCCAGAGTAACGCTTAGGTCCTTTTATTTGAGACGACTGTCCAACCAAGATTAATTGGCAGATCCAACAGCAGATCTCTTTGTTTCTTGGGACCGAGAACTAGCATCTCCGTTTTTGTCACAGTTTAAAAGTTAAACATTTGCCGCCGTTCACTTCCTTATGTCTGAAACACAGGCTTCCAGGGTAGGCAATTTTGGGGCTTCACCATGTTTCATGTGTGTGTCATCCGCATAGCAGTGAAAGTTGATATTGTCTTTCTGAATGACACCACCAAGAGGTAAAATAGATAGTGAAAACAATAGTGGTCCTAAAACGGAACTTACAATTGATTTGTCAGAGGACAAACCTTCCACAGAGACAAAATGATATCTTTCTGACCGATAAACTCTAAACCAAGTAAGAACTTGTCCGTGCAGACCAACTAGGTTTTCCATTCTCTCCAAAAGAATGTGGTGACCGACGGTGTCAAGAGGCGCTAAGGTCTAGAAGCACGAGGACAGATGCAGAGCCTTGGTCTGACGCTATTAAAAGGTCAGTACTATGATGGGGTCTAAAACCAGACCGGAGCGTTTGGTATACATTATTTGTCTTCAGGAAAGCAGTGAGTTGCTGCACGACAGCTTTTCCCCCCCAAAAATTAAGAGATTCGATATAGGCTGATTTATTAATTCAAGGTTTGTATTTTTCAGGAGAGGCTTTATAACTGCCACTTTTTAATGAGTTTAGTACACATCCAGAGGATAGGGAGACATTTATTATTTAGCCCAGTAAGTTGACTGAACACGTTCTCATTTACAGTAACAACCTGGGGAATAGTTACAGGAGGGATGAATGAGCCAATTGTAAGCTGGGGATGACAATGATGGCATGAGGGCCAGATTGTGAATTTAGCCAGGACACCAGGGTTAACACCCCTATTCTTACAATAAGTGTCATGGGATCTTTTAGTGATCACAGAGAGTCAGGACACCCATTTAACATCCCATCTGAATAACGGCACCCTACACAGGGCAATGTCCCCAATCACTTCCCTGGGGCATTGGGATATTTTTTTAGACCAGAGGAAAGGGTGCCTCCTACTGGCCCTCCAACACCACTTCCAGGGACTGACCAGGACCATCCCTGCTTAGCTTCAGAAGCAAGCCAGCAGTGGGATGCAGGGTGGTATGCTACTGGGAATTATGGTCAACATAGGAGGGCCAAGCACAGGAAGCAGCTCTTTCAGTAGTTTAGTTAGAATAGGGTCCAGTATGCAGCTTGAGGGTTTAGAGGCCACAACTATTTTCATGAATGTGTCAAGAGACACTAGTTTTTAATCCTGTATATCTCCATTCATCCTATGTCCTGGCCGTTCAGTGCAGACTCAGGACAACTGAGTTTTGGAGAAATACGCAGAGTCAAAGAGGAGTCTGTAATTTGCCTTCTAATGATCATGATCTTTTTGTCAAAGAAGTTAATGAATTCATCACTGCTGAAGTGAAGGCCAACCTCTCTTAGGGAATGCTGTGTTTTAGTTAGCTTTGCGACAGTATCAAAAGTAAATTTTTGATTGTTTTTGTTCACCTCAATTAGTTTGGAAAAGTAGGCTGATCAGGCAGGTAGCCATTTCCGTACCAATTTTCTGGAAGCTTGCTTTAGGGCTCGGGTATTTTCTAATCTTCCAGGATTGAGGAAAAACATTTAGATCAACAATGTTTATTCCATGGGACAAAACTAGATCCAGGGTATGACTCTGGCAATGCGTAGGTCCGGGGACATGTTAGACACAACCCACTGAGTCGATGAGGCCACTCTTTTGGAGTGGGTCTATGTCACCAAAAACTTGAATATTATCTGCCCTGACTACAAGGTTCAGGGAACTCCGTAAGGAACACTGTATATGGCTCAGGAGGCCTGTAAACAGTGGCTATCAAAAGCGATTGAGGAGGCTGTGATACACACAGTACCTGACTTCCACAGTACAAACTGTTATACACACACACACACGCAGTACCTGACTTCCACAGTACACACTGTTATACACACACACACACAGTACCTGACTTCCACAGTACACACTGTTATACACACACACACACACACACACACACACAGTACCTGACTTCCACAGTTAGGGGTGTTGCGGTCACGGAATTTCGTCAGCAAATAACTGTCGGTCTCACGGTAATTCACCGTTAATTAACATAAACACATTTAGCATCTCCTAGATTCCACACACCGATGCAGACCTTTGGAACATCTACATTTTAAAAAGTCAAATTAATCCATGTAATATAGCCTACACCTTCACAATAAATCCATGTCATATAGCCTACACCTTCACAATAAATCCATGTCATATAGCCTACACCTTCACAATAAATCCATTATTTATTTTAGACAGGTCTAAAGAAACATGATATGAAGAAACATGTCAATTTCAGAAGAGAAGAATATCATACTCTGAGTTGTCCTTATGTTAGGTCCTGATCTGGCTATGCCATATGGCTGTGAGCTACACTAGTTGATTTAACAGACAAGATTTTCTTAGAATTCTGTGGCATTAATTTATATTATGAAGAATACAATTGAAAAAAAGCTGAATAAAATATAAACAAAGAAATAGGTATTCCTATATGCGTAATTTTAGTTTTTAATGTGACTAGTTGTTCTACAAACGTTGGTCTATATGTGTTGATGTTTAATACATTGTAAGGCTGCATGACATGACTAATGAAAACAGTAGCTTGAATGCCATGAGCTCTGCTTTGTTTTTTGAGCAGGCTGTACAGACTTCATCAGTCTCTCATTCACAATTTGACAAGCGCTTGATAATGCCTTGAATTTTACGGCGGCATCCCCTTTGTGGCCGTAATGCACCCTGAAAAAGATCCATGCCTTTTGCGGCCAGTCGCCTTTGTGCCCTTGGCCCGGAGTGCTGCGTTGTGCCCTTCTCCCTGAGAAACTCACGTGCTGCGTATGCGCGCCAGTTAGGCTCTAAACCCCTTGTAAAGTGGATTAATGTGCTTAATTTTAAGAAGTTATTTGGCCACTTTAGTTGTGATACAAACCTTATCAAAACATATAGGCCTACATGAGGTGTGGCACTATGATTTGAAAAAGTTGCAAAAAAAGGCAGTTTCTTACGCTGGGCATCATTCACAAGTGATGATATATAATTCACAAGTGATAGGCTAATATTGTCACCTATCAGACTATTCTTGAGATGTGTGTGTGTGTGTGTGACATTTGTTTTGATTTAGAATGGACCATTATCATGCACCTGTCTCAACTGGGGCAGCGTGAAAAATCTATGCACTTAAATAGCGAATGGAGGACGCTTTTCCTGTGGTTCATTTTCATGTCAGACAGGCTATACTTATGTTGTAAAGAGAAGCAATGTGCTTAATATTAGGAAAGTTGAGAAATTAATATTGTAGGCCTAGCCTATAGAAAGCTGATGGGATCCTCCTCTTTTTAATAGAGGCCATCACTGTTTTCTCACACAATAGCATAGCCTATAGAAATGTTGTGCAACATGAGCTCATGGGCTCTCATGAAGTGTTTGATTTAGATTTTGGAATACATTTGCATTGATGTCAGTGATTAGAGGGACAATAGAGTGCTGAGTACCAGGCAGTTAGCAAGTTTGGCAGGCTACTAATGACAATCAGCAGCATCAGAGCTTGGAGAAGCCTAATTACTCGTGACTGCCGGTGTGGCGGTAATACGGTCACCGTAATAGCCCTATCCACAGTACACACTGTCATATACACACACAGTACCGGACTTCCAGGACAATAATTTAAATCTGGTTCAAAGGACCAGTCACACACACAGAAAACATGCACCTTTCAAATGTTGTCCTCCCCCTCTCTCTCCCCTGTCCAGAGGTCCAGTTCAGGCCGTACCGGACAGATGACTTCATAACCCGTCTGTACTATGAAAGTCCTCGTTTCACCGTGTTGAACCAGACCTGGGTACTGAAGGCCAGAGTCAACGACTCAGAACGCAACCCTAACCTCTCCTGCAAACGCACCCTCTCCTTCCAACTCATCCTCAAGAGCAAGGTACACACACACTCGCGCTTGCTCGCTCTCGCTCGCTCTCTCTCTAACGTTCATCATCCTCCTTTCTAGGTGAACTCGGCTATAGAGTGTTCCTTCCTGCTGTTGAAAGGTCCGTACGATGACGTGAGGATCAAGCCTGTGATTCACCATCATGCGTTCAGCAATGACACCAACGAGACTGACTACGTCCCCCTGCCCATCACCGACTCTGTGGAGTGTAACAAACTACTGGCCGCAAAGAACATCAACCTACGACTCTTCATCTTCCAGATCCAGAAATAGACGGGGGGGGTGTAAGAGGGAGAGGACCAAGAGAGACGTGTAGAGGAAGTGAGGGAGAGAAGTTTGAGATTAAAGTGAGACACCACTGATACCTCTTTACACACACACACACACACACACCTTCACACACACAGCCCACTGGACCACATACTGAGAGAGTTAGAGAACCCCAACTTGGGGTGCTGCGTTTAGTGTCGCTTTGGAGACAGGATGGTGTTGCTAGGGGAATTCATCTGTATGGACTGAGGAAGTTGTTACTATGAGGGTGTTGTCGCAATCGAGACAGGATGGTGTACCTGTGGAGTTGAGTCTGTCCGACCTTTCACCCTTGACCCCAGAGCCAAAGGTAGCTCATACCCACCAAAGCAGGATGAACCATACGAGAGAGTGAGTGTGTGTGTGTGTGGTGTATGATACTTTGAGTAAATGTATGTGTTCCAAAGATGTGAATGTGAGCTTTTGAACTCTGTTGACCACTCAGCTAGTCTGTCCTATGACCACTCAGCTAGTCTGTTTGATTAGGACAGCCGTCCATTTTGTTCTTCGACCAACCCAGAGCAGAGCCAAGATGGCGGTGTTTTGCATGCTCCTTTTCGTCAGTGCTTCAGAAGGAGTTGTGATTTATATATTTAACCTCAAGTTAACTTACACCTCCTTTTTATTTCTTTTTAACCCTGAATATTTAAATTCCTGTGAACTCAGCCTTTTTAGTTTGGTATTAGTGTGGCTGTGCGCGTGCGTGTGTGTGTGTGCGTGTGCACGGCGTTGCTTGCGTGCGTTTGTGTGTTGAGACAGATACATTTAGGGCCCTAGTGAACACATCCCTATAAACAGATACTTGCATGGCCACACACACACACACAATCGACAGACCTCTTAGGCCTGCTCAGAAACAAACATCTGTGTGTGTGTGTGTGGACTCCTCCTTCTGCTCTGGTTGGGCCGTGCTAGAACCGGAGAACCCAGAAACGGACCTGAAGGGAACCCCAGCTAGTGTGACAGCCTGGGTTTGAATCCGGTTTGTCTGCTTGCCACAATACCGTGTTAGTCCTCTAAGCTAAAGCCTAGGGCGTTATCTTGGGGTGGTGCCCCTGTAGTAGGGTGGTTCCCCTCCGGAAGACAGAAAAGAGAACCTGAACGGTCCACCGGCTCAACCCTGTTTCACAGGACTAAGGGCTCGGTTCCATCAGATCCGCTTTAGCCAACATCTGCAGAGTGGTTGTTTTGGCGGTCAAATCCACAAGTAAAGCCGGACATTCACATTGGCTGTACGGAGTCACATTAACAGAAATCCCATGCAGCCTTGTTTACAAGTTCAACACTGGAATGTGAGATGTGATCTACACCTCGATTAGGCATGAAAGAAATCCTCATTTAGTTGAACGATTTTTCAATTGGAGCGTAAATATCTCTATTTAGCCTACACTTTCTCCTTCTGAACTTCTGCAGCGAGTCAGGCAGGTGTGGTTTCCTGACCAATGATCGCAAGAGCAGCTGCTTAGCGATTTTGATGGCTCAAACTAAGTTTCACCTCCAACACCGCCAAAACATCCGCTGTGCGGGTGTCTTCTATCGCCGGTTAACTCTTGATCTGATTGTATCTAGAACTTTGACTTTGACCTAGCTCACGACTGGTTTTAAATGGGGAGAACCCTGGATGGACCTTCGACTTTGGGAACTGGAACTTTGTGTGGGGGTGTGTCTGGTGCGTTACTATGGTGACGTGTTTAGAGTGTTAGAGTTACTTGAATGATGCTGAGATGACGATGTTACTATAAAGTAGAATCTACTGTGATAGCTCTGTCTCTCCTCCTGGCCTATTAAGGTTGAGTATTTCTATAGATCTGACTCCTCCAGGCCTATCTAGGTCTTGTATTTCTGTGTTTTAATGCTTTTCGTCTCTATGCCAATAGACTCACTGACTCATCTCACTATGGCTGTACATGTGCCTTTTATTAAAGATCATGGAAACTGAAAAGTGTGTGTGTGTGTGTGTGTGTGTGTGTGTGTGGCGCGCGCGCGCATGAGAAAGAGCGAGACGACACCACAACATTTAAGAAAGGTGACCTGTCAAATCAGCCACATCAATTTAATCTGCTCAAACACATCAATACATAATATATAGTAATTTCATATGCATACAAAACTCAACTGGAGTATATAAATGATGCTGTACAGCACCTCTGATATACAGAGCCTTCGGAAAGTATTCAGACCCCTTGACTTTATTCTTTTTTTAAGAAATTTTTTACGTTACAGCCATCTAAAATGGTTAAAATTGTTTCCCCCCTCATCAATCTACACACTACCCCATAACGACAAAGTAAAATAGGTTTTAAGATTTTTTTTTTAATACATTAGTATTCAGACTGTTTACTCAGTACTTTGTTGAAGCACCTTTTGGCAGCGATTACAGCCTTGCGTCTTCTTGGGTAGGACGCTACAAGCTTGGCACAAACTGTATTTAGGGAGTTTTTCCCATTCTTCTCTGCAGATCCTCTCAAGCTCTGTCAGGTTGGATGGGGAGCGTCGCTGCACAGCTATTTTCAGGTCTCTCCAGAGATGTTCGATCGGGTTCAAATCCGAGCTCTGGCTGGTCCCTTCCCCAGATCTGTGCCTCGACACAATCCAGTCTCGGAGCTCTACGGACAATTCCTTCCACCTCATGGCTTGGTTTTTTTCTCTGACAAGTACTGTCAACTGTGGGACTTTATATAGACAGGTGTGTGGCTTTCCAAATCATGTCCAATCAATTGAATTTACCACAGGTGGACTCCAAGTTGTAGAAACTTCTCAAGGATGATCAATGGAAACAGGATGCATCTGAGCTCAATGTCGAGTCTCATAGCAAAAGGTCTGAATACTTATGTAAATAAGGTATTTCTGTTTTAAAGATTTTGTAAATTTGCAAAAAAATCTAAAAACCTGTTTTCACTTTGTCATTATGGGGTATTGTGATGTCATTATGGGATATTGTGTGTAGATTGAGGATGTTTTATTTAATCCATTTGAGAATAAGGCTGTAACGTAACAAAATGTGGAGAAAGTCAAGGGGTCTGAATACTTTCCCGAATGCACTGTATTCAAAAGTATGTGGACAGCCCTTCAAATGAGTGGATTTGGCTATTTCAGTCACACCTGTTGCTGTAAGGTGTATAAAATCGAGTACACAGCCATGCAGTCTCCATAGACAAACATTTGCAGTGGAATGGCCCTTTCTGAAGAGCTCAGTGACAGCTCAACATGGCACCGTCATAGGATGCCACCTATCAAATCAAACTTTGTCACATGCGCCGAATTCAACAAGTGTAGACCTTACCGTGAAATGCTTACTTACAAGCCCTTAACCAACAGTGCAGTTCAAGAAGAGTTAAGAAAATATTTACCAAATAAACAAAAGTAAAAAATAATAAGTAACACGATAAAATAACAATAACGAGGCTCTATACAGGGGGTACCGGTACCGAGTCAGTGTGTCAGCAACTCAGTTTGTGAAATTTCTGCCCTGCTAGAGCTGCCCCGGTCAACTGTAAGTGCTGTTATTGTGAAGTGGAAATGTCTAGGAGCAACAACAGCTCATCAGCGAAGTGGTAGGCCACTCAAGCTTACAGTACGGGACCGCCAAGTGCTGAAGTGCGTAAGCTGTAAAAATCGTCTGTCCTTTGTTGCAACACTCACTACCGAGTTCTAAACTGCCTCTGGAAGCCACGTCAGCACAATAACTGTTCATTAGGAGCTTCATGAAATGGGTTTCCATGGCCGAGCAGCCGCACACAAGCCTAAGATCACCATGCGCAATGCCAACCTTGGCTGGAGTGGTGTAAAGCTCACTGCCATTGGACAATGGAGCAGTGGAAACGCATTCTCTGGAGTGATGAATCACGCTTCGCCATCCCAGCATGCTTTGGGCTTGGCTCTGAAGCAGCTGCAACTCCATCATCCCCTGGTAGCTTTGCTGCTGATTGGCTGCAACAGGAGAGTAACTACACACGCACCAAACACAACACACACACACACACAACACACACAAATATAAACACCCAACACATAAATCAATTGCTTGTTTGTTAAATGTTAAGTCAAAGCTGTATCATTTGCTGTATTATCTGACAAATAGAGGACTAGCAGCAATTCAGGAGCTCTTTTTCCCCCTCTCTTTCTGTAGAGTAGAAGCAGCAGGGAAAGAGACCGGTTCACTGTGAGACCTCAGACTACATCTCTTACAGTGTAACGGCCCCCTCCCTACTGCTACACACAGCGGTGTACCTGTAGGCTGTGTGGCCTGGGTAGGTGTGGCAGGTCTTTTGGGTGCTGAGTAGTAATACAGTAAAGAGTTCAACATCATGTCAACACATGGAGTATTCTATTATTCTGTTCTATCATTCCATGATTCGATTCTATCATTCCATGATTCGATTCTATCATTATATTTTATAATTCTATTATGATGGTGTTGTGTTGTTCCTACCTGAGTTGGAGGGGGTTGGCAGTAGCTGGGGGGATTGTGAGGAGGAGGAAGAGTGGGAGGGGCGGTGTAGACATAACTCTGTGTGGGAGGGGCTAAGGGAGGGTATAGAGGTGGAGCTTCCGCCAATGACTGGCAGCTCACAGTCATGTGACCAAACTGGGAAGGCAGGTCCTCGCCCTGAGGTCCACAGAGAGCAGTTAACAGACAGACAGACAGACATGCACTCCTACATTTATACTGTTGATGCTGCATACACTGTTAAATCCACAAAAAGAAAAACATGCATGAACACACATTGTACCGTAGAGAACTACTGAGGAGGAATATTTAACCACCTGAGAGAGAGAACATTTTGAATGTCAATCTTCCAGTACAAAAAATATATATTAAAGGCTGTGAAAATATATAATACTTATATTCTCCTTATATACAGTGCCTTCGGGAAAGTATTCAGACTCCTTGACTTTTTCCACTTTGTTACGTTACAGCCTTATTCAAAAATGTATTAAGTCGTTTTTTTACCTCATTAGTCTACACACAATACCCCATAATGACAAAGCGAAAACAGGTTTTTAGATATGTTTGCAAATGTATAAATAAAATAAAAAAACCTAAATACCTTATTTACATAAGTATTCAGATCCTTTGACATTGAGCTCAGGTGCATCCTGTTTCCATTGATCATCCTTGAGATGTTTCTACAACTTGATGGGAGTCCACCTGAGGTAAATTCAATTGATTGGACATGATTTGGAAAGGCACACACCTGTCTATATAAAGTCCTGCTCCAGTTTCAACAGCATCCTCCTGTCCCTGGAAGATGACCATGACACAATTGTATTACCATGACATCATTTCTAACATCATTGCCGGCCAATCAGTTTCACATATACACAAACAAACATAAACTGGTGCAGGTCAATCCCAGTAGAGTCTGTTTATTCCTGACTGGTGCAGGTCAATCCCAGTAGAGTCTGTTTATTCCTGACTGGTGCAGGTCAATCCCAGTAGAGTCTGTTTATTCCTGACTGGTGCAGGTCAATCCCAGTAGAGTCTGTTTATTCCTGACTGGTGCAGGCCAATCCCAGTAGAGTCTGTTTATTCCTGACTGGTGTTTGAGATGATTAGCGTGGACACTTTTGGCTCTTTGCTCTGATCTTCCTCATTGTCATGGCAACCTGGCAGCATGGTGGCAGAGCTCTGAAACATCAAACATCACATCATTTGTGTGTGTGTCTGTGTGTGTGTGTGTGTGTGTGTGTGTGTGTGTGTGTGTGTGTGTGTGTGTGTGTGTGTGTGTGTGTGTGTGTGTGTGTGTGTGTGTGTGTGTGTGTGTGTGTGTGTTTATTTTTTTATATTTTTTCCAGGCTTTTCTTAGTAACAGCAGCTGTGGGAACCATCATCCAATCTGCCTGAAAAACCACATTCCGGGCCGATGAGAGACTGAGAAAGAGGGAGGGAGAGAGAAAGGATACAGACAAAGAGATGGGGAGAATGAGTGAAGAACAGAGTGATGATTAAAAGAGCGAGAGAGAGAGGGATGGAAAAGAGGGAGGGCAGGTATAGAATCAGCAGGAAGAGGAGAGTGAAGCATATGGCTAATGGGTTCAGCTGATCACTATGGTAACGGACATTATGGGATGCTCTAAGGAAAAGAGAGCTGAACGCTGCAGAAACTGTCGTTAGAGTGTGACAGATGAAGGCAGGATGCAGGGACCAGTGTGTGAGTGAGTGAGTGAGTATGTGTGTTTAGGACGGTGCACCATCATTTTGCTTATCCAACAGGTGCCCCTGTGCAAGAGGAGAGAGCCTTCTGGAAGGTGGTTGTCCTTCTGGAAGGTTCTCCCATCTCCACAGAGGAACTCTAAAGTTCTGTCAGAGTGACCATCAGGTTCTTGGTCACCTCCCTGACCAAGGCCCTTCTCCCCTGATTGCTCAGTTTGGCCGGGCGGTTCCAAACTTCTTCCATTTAAAAATGATGGAGGCCACTGTGTTCTTGGGGACCAATGCTCCAGACATTTTTTGGTGCCATTTCCCAGATCTGTGCCTCGACACAATCCTGTCTCAGAGCTCTACCTTTTATAGACAGGTGTTTGCCTTTCCAAGTCATGTCCAATCAATTGAATTTATCACAGATGGACTCCAATCAAGTTATAGAAACATCTTAAGGATGATCAATGGAAAAAGGATGCATCTGAGCTAAAACCTGTTTTTGCTTTGTCATTATGGGGTATTGTGATGTCATTATGGGGTATTGTGATGTCATTATGGGGTATTGTGATGTCATTATGGGGTATTGTGTGTAGATTGGTGAGGATTTTTATTATTTAATCAATTTTAGAATACGGCTGTAACAACAAAATGTAGAAAAAGGGAAGGGGTCTGAATACTTTCCGAATGCCCTGTATGTGTATGTGTGTGTGTGTGTGTCATATTTCTCTGTGGAATTCACTTGACCGACTGAGACAGGTGTGTGTGTGTGGCATTCCCGTAGCCTGGCTGAGCTAAGACACATTATATCTTTACCCCTAATGACCTCCAGCTCACAGCCTTCACTGGGCTTTCAACCAAACCTCTCTCTCTCTCTCTCTCTCTCGGTCTCCCTCCCTCTCTCTCTCTCCTTACCACTCTCGGTCTCCCTCCCTCTCTCTCACACTGTCTACCTCTCTATACCTCTATCTCAGCTGGACCAGAGCAGCACACTGTCACAGCTGGTTGATCAAGTATTTCAGTTGCCAATTGACCTAATTATTTGGTGCCCATTCAGCAAAACTTGTGAACCTGAATTGTTCAGAACAAGCAAAACCGTTATCCGGTGTTTGTCGACATTTAGTAAACATTTATTAACACTATCTGACTGACTTGTCTGTCAGCCAGCCCTCGGTATGAAAATAGCCTAAAGTAATTTGGCCGGGGGGGGGGGG
>QNTS01005197.1:73290-84821 GCA_003317085.1 Hucho hucho | reverse complement strand
GAACCCTATCTTTCTAATACTCCACTTGACGTAATTATCAACTGCAACTTGACAAGGAAGGAAAACCTGGATAATAGTAAATATCACTGTAATAAAAATAGATGTTCAGTCACTGAATATTTCTCGATTTCAGTTGACATGAAGTTTGTGCAATAAATACTGCCTGGATGTTTTGCCTCAATTATCTCACTACTTGCACTGAGCATGGCAACGTTATTGTCATAAAACAAGTGAATTTCCACAATATGCGCAGCTGCAGCAGACTAAAGAACATAGTGCCAGTGAATGTCTTCCCCCTCCACTGTCCTCTCCGGGCTGTTCCAGACAGGGATCCATTTCAGAGCGAGAGGGCGGAGATGGAATATTCACATCAGCTGAGTGACAGCTCGTGTTTTCCACGGTTCTCAGAACTCCACTGGCTCCTTCCTCCAACTCCTCACTTCAGAGTTGGGGCTACTAAAAACATCGGACGCTAGGGGATCGAGACGTTGCCTGCCTCTATGTGCAGGGCACTCTACTGATCTTTTGGGGGTCGCTTTTTCATTCTTTTTTATTTTAATTGTCTGAAGATCCGTTTAGTGAGCTCAATATTCTACAGAAGTTATATTTTCCGTGCTTTCCTCTTTGGAATCAGCAGCAACAGACCCTCAGTGAGGCATGTCTTACCCCCAGGGTTACCTCTACCAGCCGCCGGGCTCCCTGGCGCTCTACTCCTGCCCGGCTTACGGGGCTTCAGCCCTGGCCGCCCCGAGGAGCGACGAGCTGGCCAGGTCGTCCAGCGGATCAGCCTTTAGTCCTTACCCCGGATCAGCTGCTGCCTTCACGGCTTCAGCCAGCGGCTTCTCCAGCCCAATGCCATACTCCACAGACCCTGCCACGGGATTCCCTTCCTACATGGTAAATACTCGACTTCCACTTATTCGTATTAGACAACTTGTGTCAGTATGCATACAGGAGGGACAGCCTGGTCGGAAAACAATGGCTCTAATTTTGGCTATAGTAGCCAAGCATAGAGTTATTTGCGTGCAGCGTACAGAGAGCTACGGTTTCAGAGCGGGTCCAACGGGTTGTACAGTTCAAGGGTAAAATGGATGAGATTCTGCACACCATTATTCAATCGAACATTGTTCGTAGAAAGCATTGCATTTATCATACCGATACATAATCAAGCGGTACATTATATGGTCTATCCGTGTGTGAAGGTTGTAAGGCTATTTATTGATAAAAGGAATATTGTATTTCTTCTTACTGCAAATATGATGTGTGTTTTCGTAGGCCCATGCTTAACCCAGTGCATGGCTAACTGAGTGGACTTAACTTAGGAAAGAAATGCCCCCCCCCCCATAAAGAATAATATGATGTAAGCCAATGGCCTTCATTAAAATTAGCCTGGTGCCTAATAGCATGTCCTTCGAATGGGAAATAAAATATATCAAGTTTCTTCTCCATATCGACATTCACAAACTTTATGCAATTTAAATTCTTGGAATGTATATTAAATTAAACAAGCGAAATGTTTACATGAAAAGAGCAATTACAATGCTAATGACATGGGTCTCCAAGCGTTTCAAAAAGGTGCACATCCACTGGGTAGTTAATTGGATTTGCGATGCTGTAAAGCAATGATATGGTAACACGTCTCTCTCTCTGACAACAAAACTAATCTAGCTAAAGAAAAGCAGGAAGTTAGGCGGTGATTACTGGAAATTAGTGCAATTACGATGCATCATTTATCATTTATTTAGCATAATGCAATGCGATTAATCAAACCGATAATGATCAGGGTAATACAACCATTGTATAGGCCCAACTCACAAAACACATTAAGTTAACTCTCAATACACACAACCATAATACACAACCTGTTGTGTTTAGTTAGGTTTTTAAAAGTTTATATATTTATTACAAATATTCTAAATTATAACCAAAACGTTCATAATAATTTCTCCTTTCCAGAGCTCTCCTTACGACGCGCAGGGCATGGCCGGGGCGCTCAGCTACCACCCGTACGGCAGCCCGGCATACCCGTACCAGCTCAACGACCCGGCCTACCGCAAGAACGCGACCCGAGACGCCACCGCCACCCTGAAGGCTTGGCTACAGGAGCACAGGAAAAACCCCTACCCCACCAAGGGAGAGAAGATCATGTTGGCCATCATCACTAAGATGACCCTGACGCAGGTGTCCACCTGGTTCGCCAACGCCAGGAGGAGGCTGAAGAAGGAGAACAAGATGACGTGGGCTCCCCGGAATAAGAGTGAGGATGAGGATGATGGAGACGGAGAGAGGAATGATGACCGCTTGGAGAAAAATCTTGACAACAGCGAGACGTCCGCGGAGGATGAAGGTAAACCACGAGACCCAGCCCATGACCCAGTTAACAGCGCGAGCTGCACGGTTCAGGGAATTAATGGCACAGTTGTTTTATTGACAGTCATCCACAGATGATTAACGACAAGTCGACACAGACAGACTAGGTGACACATTTCAATGGAAGGCATTAAACTGAAGGACTTCTAATTGTTATTAATGTTATTATTAATAACAATAAATAGAATCCTAATAATGTCGAATGACATGGCTATTATATGGTAATTACTTCGTCTCAATCTCTTCATTTTTTGTTGCAGGTATCAGTTTGCAGGTTGACACCCTCACAGACCATTCTTGTTCAGCGGAGTCTGACGGGGATAAGGTGAGCTGTCGGATCGGGGACCTGGTCTGTGAGTCGGGGTCAGATACTAAGGACAAATGTGAGGAGGATGATGATGATGAGGATCACGAACTGGAGAGTGATGAACGACAGCGAAGCCTGTCACCTAAACCTGTGGCATCATCACCACTAACAGGGCTTGAGGCCTCGGTCTTAAACCATCACCACCGGGAAAACAACAACAAATCATGTCTTGACAGCCGAATCTCAGGTCTTCACAATCAAGCCGTCAAACCCAAACTGTGGTCGTTAGCGGAGATCGCTACTTCAGACCCGAAGCAGCAGCAGCATCACCCGGGGCAGACTTGTCCATCCCTCGGTCTTCTAACCTCCACCTCCTCCACCCCCTCCTCGGCCGGTCCTGGCGCTGTGTACTCCGCCTCTTCCATCCTAGGACGACCCATCTACTACACGTCTCCGTTTTACAGTAATTACACAAACTATGGCAACTTCAGCCCGCTGCAGGGTCAAGGGATTCTGCAATATAACTCTGCTGCTAACGACGGACTCACACAGACTGCTACTGAGGTCAGCGCCATGCATAAACACACCACTGACTCTATGCTTAAAACTAACTCGAACCACATTGAACAACAGTTCAGACCCTCACATTTATACTCTAAGAAAGGTACGTAACATGCAATTATAGTCTCAAAAGAATGACTTTAATTTGACGCATTTTAATTCACTTCATTGGCCTTTGACTGAATATGTGAGGTTTTGAAATAACATATATGTATTTGTCACTAGCAGAAGGCTTATGAAGGCCTCCGTGTAACCAGTGCTAGTGTAGGCCTGAGGTGGTTGCAGCTGAAATGACAGCCTGTGTGTCAGACTGTGTCTCAGGGCAATGAGCAGAGATATGTTGTTGTCATACCAGATGTTCTATTAACAGAACTCATTGAGACCTGCTCACACAGTAGGAACGCAGCATTACTTAACAAGTTAAAAAGATCCGTTTAGTTGGATTGGCTATTATGGACTACAAATGATGGTGTTTTATAATTGGTTACACAATAATTAGATACCGTCATTGTTTGATTTTAACAACAGGTGTGCAATTGTTATGATAGTATCAGTGACTGGTGGGCCACTTTCTGTTGCTGAAGACATTTACCTGTGTAAGTAACTTCAGCTCTTAATAGAACCTGGGAAGGACTTTAGGACAAACTCTGGGCTAAAGGGGAGGTTCTAAAGGTCATGTTGAGGCTCTGATTCAGGTCTATAGGTAGGTGTCACAATTGCTTTGACTAAAGCCCCAAGCCATCACCCCTGCACCCTGGTCTTAACACTAACCTAACTAACCTTTCTCTAAAGGGGAGAGCTGCATCTTGCTCCTCAGACAAGACGCCTGGCCTTCAGCACTACAGCTGTTCTCCTCAGAGACAGGCCCGGAGGATTAATTCAACCTGAGTCAGGGCTGGGGGATGAATTAACCCTGACGCATTCTGTCATTTCACTTTCGTTTTCATGACATGTGCGTTGACTGGTTCAGGAAATGTCCCGGTTTATGTGATGATTTTGGAAGACGTTATTTCTCAGGATGCATCTGCTTCATTGCCACGGTATACTATACTTTATATGAAGACAATATTAGATATACTATACTTTATATGAAGACAATATTAGGTATACTATACTTTATATGAAGACAATATTAGGTATACTATACTTTATATGAAGACAATATTAGATATACTATACTTTATATGAAGACAATATTAGGTATACTATACTTTATATGAAGACAATATTAGGTATACTATACTTTATATGAAGACAATATTAGGTATACTATACTTTATATGAAGACAATATTAGGTATACTATACTTTATATGAAGACAATATTAGGTATACTATACTTTATATGAAGACAATATTAGGTATACTATACTTTATGTGAAGACAATATTAGGTATATTATACTTTATATGAAGACAATATTAGGTATATTATACTTTATGTGAATATAATATTAGGTATATTATACTTTATGTGAATACAATATTAGGTATACTATACTTTATGTGAAGACAATATTAGGTATACTATACTTTATGTGAAGACAATATTAGGTATACTATACTTTATGTGAATACAATATTAGGTATACTATACTTTATGTGAATACAATATTAGGCCTTCTGTTTCTTATTTGTAAAGGATGTATGAGGTCTGGAGATGGGACTGATGAACTTGAGGAATCTAAGTGGAATACATTTAATATTTATTTTTTTAATGATGGAAAATGCTGCCTATAATTTATGCAAGTTGTATTGCAATGGACACGGAACAATGTTTTGTAAATACATTATTCCCGTTTTTATTTGAAACGCATTTGAAAGTTACACAATCTTGTTAACAAGAGTACTTTTACTAATTTATATCTTGTAAATAAAACGCGCTAGTGTGTTATACTGGCGAGTTAGTGCTATTTATTATTCAAAGGAAAACCAAATTAAAATCTTTTTCCTCTGCATTTCAATCTGCTTTCATTTTTTTCAATAATCTCCTTCATATTGTCGCATGAAAATGTATTTCTCTTTGGTTGCGCTACTGCTTTAAAAAAATCGAATTATTAATCAAGTATAAACGATAAGACTTTTGGGAATGGCATAGCCTGTATTAATTGATATGTTTGTTTGAGACAGTCGAGAGAAGCTTACCACCTATCCGTTTTCTAAAGGGCCTTTTCACGCCATTCTGATAGGCGTTTAGCTCCATCCCGGGACTACTCGTGACCTTGGTTGGGATAAATGATATGCTTATTATAAATGATATACTTATTATTATATAAATGATATACTTATATCCGTGGCTGTCGGGTTTATTTTTCAGGGTGATTAATCCGGCGCTAGGAGCAGTATGATGAGTTCCCAGCGGGGTGATCCCCCTGGCCCAGCCTCAGTCAGTCTGCCGGTCAGTCGGCCTTCTTTACGGGCCGATATTATTAAACCATCAATAAAGCGCTGTCTAAGCAGCCAGCCGCCAGCTCCAACGGCCTGTCTCAAGCACTAATCCGACCGGCTATACCTCGCTGATCTTCCTTTCATATGATTATTTGGTTTTATTTGGCGAAGGGAATTATTATTACTATTATTATTATTACTCTACTAATGCTTTATTTAGGCTATTTGCATAACTTCCAGAATACGAATTGCAACCTGTTTTCCTCATGAATAGGAGGCAAATTATTACATATTTTCAAAGATAGAATATAGGTTCCGTTGTTGTAACAATTGGAACACTTTCATAAAAACTGGAATGTGAGATACAAATGAAAATGAAAAGCCAGTTGTTTTATCGCGTCCTTCAGGCTAACGAAATATGTTTTTCGAAGCGCAACACCAACATTTAAATATCTGTTACAATGTGTGTTTAAACAGCTTTTTTTCTCTCCGAGCTTTACGGTATTTCCTACATTTCTGTCTGGGTTATTCCTTCACCAGTCCTCTGAGAGGCGGTGAGAGAGCTGTACGTTCTTCATGACTTCTGAGGTGAATGTTATTGAGTCTCTTGGGACGCCACTTCACATATAAAGTTTTCCTTTCCGCCTCAACTTCCTAATATCTGGCCCGGTGTGTGTAGGCCTATTGGGGAGTCAGGCAGCCCCTCTCTCTCCCCCTCTCTCTCTACCAGACCATCCTCTCTCTCTCCGCTTTACTTTCATTAGGGTTGATTTATTGAAATGCAGACTTAATGTGAGGTGGGCTCCCCGGGGATCTCACTGTTGTCAAATAGACCCAGAGGCGCTTTCCTTTCCACGCAGAGAGGCTCTGAGCTGCCTTCCACCGAGGCCTGCTCCTATCCACGGCCTCTCTCTACCTCTCTCCCCAACCCTCTCTTCTTTCTGCTCCCTTCAAATGTCACCATTTGTTCTCAATAAAAATACGTTTTGTTTCTGCTGAAGTGCAGCAGCGCCTTTGAGCATGAAAATAATTCCGCCACCTCTGTGTGTGTTAGCGGAAAGAGGTGAAAGAGGCTCCGCACAACAAACACAGCCCGCCCGCCTGCGATAATACAATTACCGGTGCATTTATGTCATGATTAATTATCAAGTCAATATTAATAATTATGTAGTCCTAGATCTTTGTTCCTTTCGAGTTTAATAATTTAACACCGGCACGTTGGCCTCTGTATTCACAAAAAGGCCTACAGCATATGTATTCTAGAAAAACTGTATGATACATTACTCTATATATCACAATAACATACAGTTTCTCCTCTGAGTGGGCTATACATATGAACGTGTCATTAGAGCTGGTTTGGCTGACCGATGGGATGAACGTCTATCTCAGAACATCTCCATGGCATTAATCAAATAAGCAGTTCATTTGTAGATAATTCATTATCTGTATGCCTACGTTATTCTATACAACACGTCATTTCCCGCAACATTTTAATCTGTGATGAACACCTGCTCTTCCTTATAACAGGTTTAGCCTGCCTGTAGAAAGCGTTATCATAGCCATTTATAATGAATACATATTTACAGCACTTACTCAAATTAAGATGACAGCCTATGTGTTGAATCTTTTAACATTATTACCAGTTAGGTGGGTTGTGTTTATAATAAAGATATTTCTAAACGTCTGATTTAATATGTTGTCTATAAAGATACTTCTAAATGTCTGATTTAATATGTTGTCTATAAAGATACTGTTCGCAGTTCTCGCTTTCCTCACTGTCACTGTTTTCAATGCCTCAACCAAATCTTTATGGATTACCATTGGTTATGAATATGTCACTTATGTGATGCAGCCAATATGATATTGCCATTATTGGACTATGAAATATACTTAGGTAGACTAATCTTCATAGTGTCTGTGGTAATTACCATGTCAAAGCTGTTAATAAGTGATAAACTACAAATATATGTTTCCTTCATGACATAACTGCTCTGGTCCTTTTCAAAATGTAACAGATCATTCTCACTGGTTTAATTGACCATTAAGGTCGCGTCGTAAATTCCGTTCAGTTGGAAAAGGAAAGAGAATTATGAACAAATCCAATACAGATGTGTAGAATACAACACATCAAAGTGGTGTCGACCTTTCAGAGTCAGACCAAAGCCTGTCCACTCATAAAGGTGTCGGGAGAGATGTTCTCTGCTCGCTCTGATCAAGGACCAGGAACGGGAAAGAATGTCAAACTCTGATGTTTGTCCATACCAGGATCTAAATAACGTCATTAGGGACAAGCGCTTAACTTCCACTATTTAATTGACAGTTTTGGTTTATGACGGGAGACAGTTAGAGTAACACGGTGAGAAACACTGTTAATCTGACATGTATTCAAATCTCTGTCTACAGCACTAGGCTTTCAGGCCTACACTATGTAAGGAAACTAAACAGAAGGGAATGGCTCGAATGGTGTACTGTGAATTTAGGAGGAGCTATGTGGTCTATTTAAGTGTTGTAGCTAGGTATAGCTAAGTGTAGCTAGGTGGAACTAGGTGGTGTAGCTAGGTGGAGTAGATAGGTTAAGCTAGGTGAAGCTTGGTGGCGGAGCTAGGTGGTGGAGGTGGAGCTATGTGGAGCAAGGAGGAGCTAGGTGGAGGAGCTAGAAGGAGCAAGGAGGAGCTAGGTGGTGGAGCTAGGTGGAGCAAGGAGGAGCTAGGTGGTGGAGCTAGGAGGAGCTAGGTGGAGCTAGGTGGTGGAGCTAGGTGGAGCTAGGTGGTGGAGCTAGGAGGAGCTAGGTTGTGTAGTTAGGTGTAACTAGGTGGTGTAACTAGGTGTATATATATATATATATATATCCTTTTACTGGAAATAAGAGGCCTTGCCCGAACCAGCATTATTCCTCCTCCTTTGGGGCAGATATCGTTTCCTGGCATCCGCCAAACCTAGATTCGTATGTCGGACTGCCAGATGGTGAAGCGTGATTCATCACTCCAGAGAAAACGTTTCCACTGCTCCAGAGTCCAATGGTGGCGAGCTTTACACCACTCCAGTCAATGCATTGGCATTGCGCATTGTAATCTTAGGCTTGTGTACAGCTGCTCTGCCATTATTGGCCCAGAACGTTTTTGGTGTTATTACATACAGCCAGAAATAACTTTGGGATATCAGAGCGACGGTAACTCACCAGCATTACGACCAGGAATACGACTCTCCCAAATTGGATCCTTTGTTTGTATCCCCCAAAGCAATTGAACTTATCCCAGCGTTTGCTTCCAGATGCCGTCAGAGGTATTCGGAGTGGTATTCGGAGTGGACTTTGAGTCCGACTGAGGAGGCATGCACACCATCCACCGCTTCCGAGTACATGACTCACTAATGTTCAGTAAAGTAGATGAGCTCAGGGCGAGGATCTCCTTCCAGAGAGACGTCAGGGACTGCAACATACTCTGCTTTACGGAATCATGGCTACCCATACATGTCCCCATCCATACATTCAGCTGGGTTCTCAGTACATCGCGCAGACAGGAATAAAGAACTCTCTGGGATGAAGAAAGACGGAGGTGTATGTTTCATGATTAACAACTCATAACGTATAGGAACTCAAGTCCTTTTGTTCACCCATCCTCGAATATCTCACAATAAAATGTTGAACATATTACATCCCAAGAGAATTCTCTTCAGTTATAGTCACAGCTGTGTATATTCCGCCTCAAGCCGATACCACGTCGGCCCTCAAGGAACTACGCTGGACTTTATACAAACTGGAAACCACATATACTGAGGCCACATTTATTTTAGCTGGTGACTTTAACAAAGCAAATCTGAGGAAAACGCTAACAAAGTTTTATCAACACGTTGCCTGTAGTACTCGCACTTCAAAAACTGTCAAACATTTTTACTCTCCCTTCCTGGATGGCTACAAGGCCCTCCCCCGCCTTACCTTTGGCAAATCATATCACAACTCCATTCTGCTCTTCCCTTCCTATAGGCAGAAACTCATACAGGAACTACCCGTGCTAAGGTCTATTCAACGCTGGTCTGACCAATCGGAATCCATGCTTCAAGATTGTTTTGATCATGTGGACTAGGATATATTCCGGGTTTCCTATGAGAATAATATTGACGTATATTCTGACACGGTGACTGAGTTCATCAGGAAGTGTATAGAGGATGTTGTTCCCACTGTGACTATTAAAACCTACCCAAACTAAAAACCGTGGATAGATGGCAGCATTCGCACAAAACTGAAAGCCCAAACCATCGTATTTAACCACGGCAAGGTGACTGGGAATACAGTATGAACAAACACAAACAGTGCAGTTACTCCCTCCGTAAGGCAATCAAACAGGCAAAGAGTCAGTAGAGACAAAGTGGAGTCGCAATTCAACAGCTCAGACACGAGACGTATGTGGCAGGGACTCCAGACAATCACGGATTACAAAGAGAAAACCAGCCACGTCGCGGACACTGACGTCTTGGTCCCGGACAAGCTCAACACCCGCTTCACCCTCTTTGAGGATAACACAGTGCCACCAACGCAGATAGATAATGTATAGATCATCTCCATATAGATAATGTATGGACCCTCTTCAGATAGATAATGTATGGATTCTATTCTGATAGATAATGTATGGATTCTATTCTGATAGATAATGTATATATCATCTCCATATAGATAATGTATAGATTCTATTCTGATAGATAATGTATGGATTCTATACTGATAGATAATGTATGGATTCTATACTGATAGATAATGTATATATCATCTCCATATAGATAATGTATGGATCCTCTTCTGATAGATAATGTATAGATCATCTCCGTATAGATAATGTATGGATCCTCTTCAGATAGATAATGTATGGATTCTATTCTGATAGATAATGTATGCATATTCCTCATTGTGTGGTAGTGCATTCCTCCTCATAATGTATGCCTCATCCACAGCGTTCTCAGTGTAATGTTTAAAGTGACAACTGTGACCTCCATCTCACTTCAGGTTCTGAATGGATTTAAACTAATTAATTTCTCACTCACTGGAACAGCTCTGTGCTATTGCACTGTGGAAATATGAAACGATACAAGAGGCTCCTTTCTCTTAACGTGAGCTTAGCCAAGTCATTAGAAATCCATACAAGTGAAAATATATCCTGAGAGGACTTTGAAAGCGGTGTCAATCTGGGAGAATGAAATGTAGCACAGTAAAATGGGTTGTTATAGCTGACAGGCCTTCTGAGCAGACAATGGTTGTGTCCCACATGGCACCCTATTCCCTACGTAGTGCACTACTTTGTGCACTAAATCAGTGCACAACGCAGGGAATAGGGTGTTATTTTGGACGTAGACAATACAACTCCCTGGCACCATTAAAACTAAGGGGAGAATAGAAAGAGAGAACTGTCACATTGTATATATAGCTACTCTACTAAGGACAATACAGAGAAATCACTTCATACATATTCATGTCAAATGAATGGCATATCTGCTACTGTAGATCGTATTGATCTCTGTCAGCCAGGGGAAGATGGTGTAACAGGATGTTAACCACATCTGGGTAATGCTCCATGAATTCTATGGTTATATTAACGAACATCTTAAGTTAAAGAAAAAGGAACTGGTCATTATTATATTATTTCAAAACAAATGACTGTACATCACCATGGTAACAACACACTGTACATCACCACTTCACCATGGTAACAACACACTGTATTACACAGAAACACTATGGTAACAACATGGTAACAACACACTGTACATCACCACTTCACCATGGTAACAACACACTGTATTACACAGAAACACTATGGTAACAACATGGTAACAACACACTGTACATCACCACTTAATGTACTATATGGTATCAACATACTGTACATCACCACTTAATGTACTATATGGTAACAACAT